>JAOYNU010096354.1:0-42850 GCA_026745395.1 Tympanopsis confertula | reverse complement strand
CGAGGATTATCTTAATATTAAGGATTTATATAGAAAATACTAATAAAAAAACAACGTACCGAGAAACCTTAATATATAGCGCGAATATCTTATAAACGGGAGATGTTATTAACGAGGTTCCACTGTAGTCGATCGCACTATTAAGGACTAAGTGAGTAAACTTCATAGCAGCAGAAAAGGAGTTGCACTTTCTTAACGATTACTTCGCACATAAATATATATATATAACCTAGCGATAGACTCAGGAGGAGCGCATAGGTATTTGGTTGGTTTGGTTGTATTACTGAAATAACGACATTTCCTGCCAGGGAGTGAGAAACGGTCACGTGCGTGAGAGATTTGTCACTATATGGGTGCGCGTACAAGGAACGTTGTGAGCATAATGCCCAAACAACACCATCTTGATCAGCAGTTGGAAAGAACCCCAGTTCGTGCAATCGTGTGATATGGCAGGACAGCTGGAGGCCGGCCCAGAGGTCGATACTTTTGCCCGGAAGCTTGATGACTGTCTTTCTAGCGGTTACGGCGCCAAGGAAACGCGTCGACGGATTCTTCGGCTCGTCAACGACTACTGCGTTTATGCTAGCGATCGAGCAAACCTGCATCGTATTAGTTTGAATCATCGGTCAAACGACGATGCTGAGATTACTATAGATGTCGACGGATTCAGGTGGGAACAAGAAGCGCAGACTTGGGATCTTTTGCGACGTTTGTTGCCACTTCGATACCCGGATACAGATGCCGATGCCACCACTGGCCGTAAATCGACCTATGGTGGCCCTGTTATTTGGCAAGACTTTCTTAATGCTGAACCATCTGCCGTGGAGCGCCTTGCCGTTCTGGAATGGTTACAGCAAAATGCGAGGGCATGTTCGGACGTCGATGGTGGCCTAGGGAACCAGGAATCCACCAAGAGTACACGTGGATGGATACACACTCAATCGAAGATCAAACAGCGAAAGCGGATCATTGCCACAGAAGGACCCCTGAACCACAACAGTAACAAGCTGAAGCATAACCATCTCACGACCTCTCAGACACCAATGGTCACCGAGTTAGACCCCGATGTTATTACCCGCCAGAACCGTCAGCTCGCGCCAGAGGACGATTCTCTCGACAACGCAACCTGGCTCGGCTGTTTTGAGCACCTACGTCGTGGCATTGAAACAAAAGCCGTACAAGATTGGTGCGCTGATCGAGGTGAAATTTGGAGAGCCGTTTCCATGTCGACACTGCCTGGTCCACCGTCCAATAGCAACAGCAATGAGGTGGCCACTTTGGAGCCTGAAATGCTGGTTCTATGGAGGCGAATATGCTTTCAGCTTTGTCGCAAAGGCGGACGAAGCGATCATGAACGTGCTACCTATGGTATACTTGCCGGAGATGTCCAGAGTGTCGAGACTGTATGTCACTCATGGGATGACTTCATGTTTGCCAATTACAACGCTCTCTTCCGAAGTCAATTCGATACCTTTCTTGTACGAAGTTGCCTTCCACCGGCCTCTGCCAACATCACGTATATGTTTCCGATCCCAGACATAGGGACGCAAAACGGTGATAACGCTGCCGTGGAGACGCGCCTTGTACATGTCCTGGAATCACATCCAAAGACCAGCATGGAAGCCATAATGCCCCTTAAGGGGCTCCAGGCCGCGATAATCTCTCACGACTTGGAGCAGCATCTATATGAACAGGGTGTGGTCTTGTCCATGGACGCGAACTCTCTGGAATGCTCGAACTTGATACCAAAAACGGGCGAGCTCTCAGGTGATGTGCGAAGAGAGAAGCATGTCTCTCTTGCAAACCATGATACATTGCGAATATTAGCCCATGTCTATTTTATTACATCAGTTCTCGACCGTCTCAGTACCCCAAGTCTCACGAGAAACAGCAACCGGTCTACAGAGGCGCAGTGGCAGCAAAACCGCGAGAATTCTCTCGTGGCCTATGTAAGCTACTTGCGCCTTACAGAACTAGAGGAATTGATTCCTCTTTACTGCAGCGAGCTTCGCGAGCCGCGAGTCTATGAGGTTCTCCACAGCAATCTACTACACTTAACAGACAAGTCCTCACGCATCCGTCTCCTTGATCTCATGCGTAAATCCGCATTGAATGCTCTTACATTTGTTAAAATACAGCCTGACCTGGTCTTCGCATCTCTGGAGCCGGCGACGTCCAGGTTCGAGTTCAAAATCATGGAAGCTTGTGCCACATCGCTTAGTTACGGCCGAACTGTTAGGACTGACTTTTTTGGTGATGACCCGGATCGTGTTGAGCGCACAGACGACCTGCTCATTCGAACACTGGAATGGCAGATGCTTGTGGATGAAGCCTGGCCTGGGGTGTTCGCCGTCGTAACGAAGATATATAAATACTTTCTGAGTAAGCACTCATTATTCCCTGAGTCACACGTCAAGCCCAACAAAGTCTGACCAATATATGCATGAATCAGGTACTGGCCGTCTGACGGCGGCAAGGTCACTTTCCAACCGCGTTAGCTGTGCTGATCTCATGGAACTGCGGCTCAGAGATGGGAGTGAAAGCTTTGACCCACTCTGGCAGGACAGCACCGACTTTTGGGAAAACCAATCATACCCAGCCTCCAAACCAGGCGAATCCGGATTGCGCATCGCCGCTGATGCTAAGATCCTAAGAGAGCTTGAGTGTCTGGTGAGGGCGCTGGACGGCATGGAAACTTTGGCAAGCCTTGTTCAAATGTCAAAGGAGTAAGTTTGGTCTTTGAATGGCAGCATTCATGGTATCGACAAAATCATGGCGTTAACAAAAACTGACTTATAGGGATCCGACATTGAGACGTGATTTTTGGCTGAAGGTTGCTGATGAGATTAAAGTGGTAATGGATAATATGAAGCCTCTACTAAAAAATTGGCTTCAAGAACAAGTTGATGGTATGAGATTTGATCCACCAGTTAATAACCACATGAATATATAGCCCCGAGAATGCTGACGACTTTGAATACAGAGAGCGATGGCGCGTTTCAGGAAATCCGTGATATTTATCTTCCAGAAACGGTACTCGCCTATATCAGCTCGTTACATTTCGCAGGGACCAGCTTGTCACGTGATTATCTAATGGAGGGCATGGAACTCGCTGCTCTTTTCGCTGAGAAAGATTCAGATATTGCTGTATGCTTCTCAAAATGCAGCCGCATGGTTGAGCTTGTTGAGGCATTTGCCTCATGCAGCAAGGCCCTTGCGGTGGTTAAGGGAGAGACAAGGTCAACGCCCTCAAGTACTAAAAGATTGCGGGAGATGGGCTGGTCGAGGGATCTATGGTCAATTGGACAGCGATGAGGCTGCGTAAATCCATCTGGTTTTCGTAGTAATTACATCTAGCATAGTATTATTAGTTGACGTCGATGAATGGGCACCTTCGAATTAATTCCAGTGATTGGCAACTTTATTAACTCCAACCCTAACAAAGAATAGAAGAGAGTAATTTTATCTTGAGAATATGTTAAAATTATAAATAAATAAATATTTAACACCGGTTACTGAGCTTCAAAGACAGAGGGTATCACGTCTTACTGTATTTTTTTATCGTGGCATAGCTCGGATGGGTTCAAAATCTATCCGGCTATACGAATCTTTAATTATAAAAAAAAATATTTAATAGATTAATTATAAAGAATATAATTCTAGTATATAATAATTAAAAAAACCTCCTAAAATAATTTGATATATAATTAAAAAAATTATGGAAAATTATAGAAAATAGACAATAGAAAAAAATTTTATATATAAAAATATACAATATTTGAATATAAATAGACTTTTGGTTATTTACAGTTTTATTTTCTATACTATAGGTATTTATATATTTATTATCCTTTAACTTTAAGTTATTACTCAACGAGAATAATATTCTTAAAGAGTGCTAGCTACGTAGGGAGTAACTAGGGCTAACTCTACATCGAAAAAGGGGATCTAGCTCCTCGTAAAAGTTATACTACTATTATTACGATATAAGCTTTAATTAACTATATTCTATCTATACCGTATCTATACCTTATTTACGATATCTACACGTATTAGTATTATAGCGCCTTTAATCTCTAATCTACGTATCCCAAGCACTAAAAGGCCTAACAATCGGGGTTAGTATGTTTTTATATGGTTTTAAGGCTTAGGGATTAGATTAATTTATAATCGGCTATATAGAATTAATCTAAAATTCGCTCCTAAAACCTATTTTAAACTAAACTTATACTACTATTAGTATAATTTACGATTTTTATTCTAAAGTATTAAAACGGAATACCTATTATTTTAACTACGATATTACTCTAGTAGTAATCTTTAATTGGGTTTTTTAAGCCTACTTCGCTTTTATTTACTATAAAAAATCGTTAATATAAGTATTAAAAATAACTAACCCTATTTACTAATATTATAATATAATACTAATAAACGTGAATAATTTATTTATATAAATTATTAAGTCGTATATACTTAGTTTAAAATTTAAAATTTTTAATATTAAGTATAGCTTTACTACTACTTGAACCTAGCTTATTTTAATTTATAAAAAGGTTTAATTACTCTTATTATTATTTAACTAGTAAAACTATACTTCGCCGCCTCTTTAGGGTATTATATTATATACTTCTAGATCTATAGTAGAACTCTTATAAAAATAGTATAGTAGAAGTCTTTAAGTAAATAAGCCTTTATTATATCTATTTAATATCTAGCCTAACTTAAAGAAGTAGTAATTATAAGTAGTATTCTTTATAAAATAGATTTAGCTATATTTATATAATACTCGTCGTAATTAATCCCTTTATACTATCGGAACCCTTTTATCACTATTTATACTTTATACCTTATAACCCAATTATTTATTTCTCTTTTTTATTTATAAATTATTTTACTATTAATTATATTCTTACCTTATTCTTAGGTAAATTTAAATATACTTTAATTTAGTAATATATTAATTTCTACTTCTAGGACTTATAATTACTATTAGTAGTCGGGTTTAGTTATAGCCTCTTAATAGTTAGATATATTTAGATTAGCTTCTAGATTAAAGCTTATAAATATACTATTTATAACTTTAAAAGCCTCTAGTTTCTAATCTATTACTAAAAATATTATAAATAGGTTATTTTTATAAGGATTAAGGTCTATAGTACTTATACTACCGGTTATACTAGGGCTACTATTATTAGTAGCCTCTTTATCTATATACGAGTCGGTTTCGAATTCTTTTTTACTCTTATACTTTTAGTCTAATATCTAATTACTATTGACGGCAACGCGCTGCAAAATAGTAGTTTAGGGTGCCGATAGACTTTTATTAATTAGATAACGAGAGTAAGCTAAAACGAAGTTCTCGTAGGATTTAAAATAGGGCTTCCTAAACTCGTAATATAGTTATATAACTATAATATAACCTCTTAAGTCTAATAGGTCTTACCTTATAATAATACCCCTTCTCTTTCTACTTCTTATAGCTTTAAACCTCTTCTATTATACTTTTAAGTACCCGGTTTTTATTAAATAATACTTTTTTAGTCTATTATTCTATTAAATACTCCCCTATTTTACTTCTTAGTTATCTAAAACTATAGTACCCTTAATATTTTCTAGGTATATAGGAGTAAGGGTTTTATAGCCTACTTATTTTACTTATATAATATATTCGTTCTATTATTTTCTAATATATAAGATCGCCTCTACTTAGAATTCGTATTCTCTATTAATTATAATTAGTAGGGTTATTTTATCGTAAAGCTATTATAATAGTAGGCTTTCGTATTCTACCGAGTATAAAAGGTCCGAATAGAAGTAATTATAGATACTAGTAAGGATATTTAGTTTATAGATATTCGGTATAATTATATTCGTAATAGTATATTTTATATATAACTAATCTAGTTTTTTACTTAAATACCCCGTTTAGATATTCCTAAAGTCTAACTATATTTAATTACCTATTTTAAAGTTCTCTACGGCGTATTTATATTAATTATAATTTTTATATTCTAATTATAATTTTTTAAATTATATATAAATTATGTAGATAATAAGAAATTTTCATTATAGATTAAAATATCGTACCTAGATGCGTTAGGGGGCACGTGCATCAGTGGGTACAGGTCTCTATAGACTTCCCTACGCTATAGTTTCCGATAGCGGACCCTAGTTTACCGGTTTATTCTAGAAAGAAGTTTACTAGTCTTTAGGAATTTAGCGGCGTTTATTTACGGCTTTTTACCCTTAAACTAATAGATCTAAAGAATATTTAAATATAGAATTAGAGGTTTACTTATAGATATTCTACTTATTTAACTAAAATAATTAGGTATATTACTACCTAATATAATACTCGCCTTTAATAACTAAAAATCTATATCTACCGGATTCTCCCCGTTCTTCTTAGGCTACGGATACTACTTCGAGATCCTAGAACCTAATATAAGGTCTCCTACCGGATCTACTATCTCCCCGGCCGAAAAGGGGTATAAATAGGTTAGAAAACTAAAAAATTACTATAATTTAGCGATAATAGCGATAATAAATACCTAAGAAACCTAAGAGAAATACGCGAACTAGTTATAATAAACCTTAGAATCCTATAAAATAAGGGATAGAGTTCTACTATATTTAAAGAATATTAGAACTATTAGACCCTTAAAGAAACTAGACTAAATAGGCCTACTATATAAAGTTATAGTCCTAGTAGGATCTTATACTACCCGGCTAAATACCCCCCTTAGAATTTACCCTATTTTCTACGTAGATCTTCTACGCCAAGCCCCTAAAGACGTAGCTACTTTTTTCCTAAGATATAGCCTACCCGGAACTACCCCTTATCTAGCTATTAGAAGCCTCTAATAACTATATCGAAAAGGAGTAGGTTATAGAAAAGATCTTATAGTACTACTAATCTAGAAATAGCCGCTTTAGTATTCTAATTAAGTAAAAAAGTTATACGGAACTTATTAAAGAACCCCTAGAAGACTTCCTAAATACCGAAGCCCTAGAAGTCTACGAATCTAGTCTTTTAGAAGTTCTATAGGCTATAAAACCCTAGAAAAGGGGGGGAGAGAGGGGCTAATATAAAAGGTTAGTACCTGTCCGAAGCCTCGGCTACTGTAAAGGGTTAAGACCCTTCTAAAGCCTCGGCCATACCCTCGCTAATCGCACGTAGCCCTATACGTAGATTAGTTATTAATTACATAACCCTTTTAACGTTATCCGATACCCCGTTATCTTCGCCGCTATCTAGCTCTACGAATACTAGTTAAATTAATAAGAAAATACTACTTCTAGAACTAGGAGAATTTAAATATTCTAAAGAACTTATTTTCGATTTAGTAGTTTAACTATTAAACTAGTAATTAATAGTAGTATATTCTAGAACCCTAGTATAGGGAAACCCTACGCCTAAGTACTAGCTTCTTACTAGTTTTCTAATAAATATAAGATACTATCTAAATACTATATCTCTAGGTACTAAGATATATTACTAGCCTCTTTTATCGAACTTAGACCTAGGTCTAGGCTTATAGAACTATATAGATTTCTCTAAACCCTTTAAAGGTCTTTCGCTATATATATAGAACCCTACGCCTCCTATAAGGTCTCTTTACTCCTTCTCTTCTCTTTAGTTTAGAATATAATCTTATTCTATATAAAAATATTTACCTCTTATATAAACTATTATATTATTTTAAACTCTTTTAAGAACTTTAAAAAGCTTTAGACGATATTTAGGCCCCCTAGAACTCTAGAAAAGTCTTAGACGATATCTAAGCCCCTAGAACCTCTAGAAAAAGTCCTAGATAATATCTAGGCTTTTAGACTCTCTACGAAAAGCCCTAAACGACTTCTAAGCCCTTTTAAACTTTACGAACTTCCTAGAACCTTTTTTCGTTTTTTAGAACTCTTTTAAGTCCTTTTTTTTTACGTTCTAAGATTAGAACTCTTTATTTAGTAGAATTTCCTAGGAAATAGAGTATACTTTACGATAGGTTATCGTTCTAATAAAAACTCTACGATCTAGAGATTTTTAAGATTTTTAGAACTCTAGAAAATACCCTAAGACCTTATAATAAACCCTTAGAATATTTAAGCCTAGTATTTAGCCTACTTAGAGGCTAATATAAATAAGATAGCTACCTCGTAAGTTATATAAGAAGAGGTTATCCGGAATCTATAAAATTAACTCTAAAAAGCCCTTAAAACCCTAGCCCTTTTAGCCTTTTTAGTACTAGAATAGACCGGGGCCCCTAAGAATTCCTAGTTTAAAAAAGCCCTCCCCGATATCCCCTATTTTACTAGAAAATAGAAGGATTTTAAAACTTAGGTTTTAAAAGCCCGAATTAAAATCGGTATCGATAGAGATTCTATTAGTACTTTTTTCGTTTAATTCTACTATATTTATAGTAAAATAAAATCCTTAACTTAACTTTTCGTATCTATTTATATTTAAAATATAGAAAAATAAAAACTCGTAAATTTTTAGAATTTATTAATTTATTTAAAGTTTATTTATATAGATTTTAATAAAGTAATTAGGGCTCGAGATAAACTCCGAGAAGAAAAGATAAAAAAAAAGAACTCGTTTATTTTCTATTTTCTAAAATTTAAATACTTCTTTATTAAAGCCGAATTTATAAATACCCTTAAAAGTATAAAAATCTCGTATTTAGAAGGGAATATCTCTTTAGACTTCTAAAAAGCCTTAATCGGCTAAGAAAAACCCTAGATTTATACTTTATATATTAGGATTTTCCTAGGACTTACTTCGGATTTAGAAGGCCTAGCCTATTACGAGAATAATTACTCCTCCTCTTATATTTTACTAAACCTCCCCTAAACTTTTATTAGCTAGTTTTAGACTTAGGGGTCTTCTTAGACCGCCTAGACCCGGGCTTATACTAGAAACCCTATTCTAGCTTTAGAAGAGCCCCGAATATCTAAGGCTATCCGAGAAACTCTAACCCCTACTATAAAGGCCCCTACGAAAGCTATAAAAGCTAAGAAAACCCCTAAAATAGTAGAGATTTTCTTAGATACTCGGAAGATTCGGAATCGGAAAAAGAGTAATTTTAAGTTAAAATCTCGATTTAAAGCCTTTAGAACCCCTAGAAATCCCTACTAAACCCCCGGCTTTTTTAGAAGAAGAAAGTACTTATATAGATACTATTATAAATAATAGATCTAATATAAAACCTTTTATTAACTCTAATTATTATAGTTTTACTATAATATCTAATAAAGTTTCTATTAAATATAGAGTTATTTTCTACCCGATCTAGCCCTATTACCTTTAGTAGATCGTCGACTAACCTAGAGACCTCTAGCCTATTATATCCTAGATAGCTTATTTTAAGTTAAATATAAGTAGTTTTCGTAAAAGTATTTAAGTTTATATATTCCCCGGCTAGTCCGATTTTATAATTTTAGGAAAAAAGTTATTATAATTTTATAATACCTCTCTTCGCCTTATTACTAATACTATAATTATCTAAAGACTTTTTAATTTTAAAATATTTATAATACTAGTATTTATAAACTACGAAATTATTTAAATCTCTTCTACTAGTTTTAAAACCTTTTTAATTAAAGCTTTAAAAGAAAAACTACTTATATACGTTTTCTTAATTTCCCTTATAAATATTTAGAAAGCCCTCGTAATTAAAGAAGAAAAAGACCCCTATCTCGATACTTTTACTTAATTATTCCTTATTATTAAAGTTTTCGATAAAAAGAAAACTAAAAAATTACCGCTTTTTTACCCTAGTCTAAATTATAAAATAAACCTACTTCTAGATACTACTATTCTAAAGATACTTTTATACTCGATATTTAGAGAAGAGCTTCTAGTTCTACGGAAGACTCTATATAAACTACTAGATTAGAGCTTTATAAGGGCCTCTTCTTTATTAGCTACCGCTCTAGTACTCTTTATAAAGAAACCCGGAAGTAGCCTATACTTTTACGTAGACTATCGAGGGTTAAATACTATATCGAAATACAACGCTTATCCGATACCCTGTAAAGGGTTAAGACTCTTCTAAAGCCTCGGCTATACCCTCGCTAATCGTACGCAGCCCTATACGTAGATTAGTTATTAATCACGTAACCCTTTTAACGTTATCCGATACCCCGTTATCTTCGCCGCCGTCTAGCCCTACGAATACTAGTTAGATCGATAAGAAAATACTACTTCTAGAACTAGGAGAACTTAAGTATTCTAAAGAATTTACTTTCGACTTAGTAGCTTAACTATTAAACTAGTAATCGACGGTAGCGTATTCCGGAACCCTAATATAGGGAAACCCTACGCCTAAGTACTAGTTTCCTACTAGTCTTTCGATAGTACTTAGGTCTAGGCTTATAGAACTATACGGACTTCTCCGGACCCCCTAAAGGTCCTTCGCTATATATAAAGAACCCTACGCCTCCTATAGGGTCTCCTTCTTCCTTCTCTTCTCTTTAGTTTAGAATATAATCTTATTTTATATAAAAAGGTTTACCTCTTATATAGACTATTATATTATTCTAAACTCTTTTAAGAACCCTAAAAAGCCCTAGACGATATCTAGGCCCTCCGGAACTCTAGAAAAATCCTAGACGATATCTAGGCCCCTAGAACCTCTAGAAAAAGTCCTAGACGATATCTAGGCCCCTAGACTCTCTACGAAAAGCCCTAGACGACTTCTAGGCCCCCTTAAACCCTACGAGTTTCTTAGAACTCTTCTAAGATCTTCTTTTTTATATTCTAAATTAGAACTCTCTATTTAGTAGAATTTCCTAGGAAATAGAGTATACTTTATAATAGGTTATTATTCTAATAAGGACTCTATAATTTAGAGATTCTTAAAGAAAACTTAGAACTCTAGAACTCTAGAAGACTTTCGAGACCTTATAATAAATCCCTAAGACCTTTAGGTCTAGTATCTAGCCTATTTAAAAGCTAGTATAAATAAAATAACTACTTTATAAATTATATAGAAAGAAATTATCTAGAACTTTTAGAATTAATTCTAAAAAGCTTTTAAAACCCTTCTAACCCCTCTAGTACTAGAGCTAGCTAAAGTCTTTAAAAATCCCCGGCTTAAAAAAGCCTTCCCCGATATCCTTTATCTTTCTAGAAAACGAAAAGATTTTAAAATTTAGCTTCTAGAAGCTTAAACTAAAATTAGTATTAATAGAACTTCTATTAGTACTTTTTTTACTTAGTTCTACTATATCTATAATAAGATAGAATTTTTAATTTAATTCTTCGTATTAGTTTATATTTAAAATATAAAAAAATAATAATTTACTAATTTTTCGAATTTATTAATTTACTTAGAATCTATTTATATAGATTTTAATAAAGTAATTAGAGTTTAAAATAAATTTTAAGAAAAAAAAATATAAAATTTTTTTTTATTTACTTTTTATTTTCCGAAATTCGAATACCTCCTCGCTAAAACTAAGTTTATAAATACCCTAGAAAATATAAAAATCTCGTATTTAGAAGGGAATATTTCTCTAGATCTCTAGAAAGCCTTAATTAGCTAAGAAAAACCTTAGATTTATACTTTATATATTAGGACTTTTCTAGGATTTACTTCGGATTTAGAAAACCTAACCTACTACGAGAAGTATTATTCCTCTTCTTATATTTTACTAAACTTCCCTTAAGCCCCTATTAATTAGTTCTAGACTTAGGGGTCTTCTTAGATTACCTAGACCTCTTATAAGGATTTTATAGACTAAGAACCCTCTTTTAGGATCTCTAAGGGCTACTTAACTTTAAAAAAGAAAAAAAAAAAAGATTCCGATTTAAGTTCTACTTTTATTATACTTAAAAAAGCTATTTATATACTTCTTATTTTATAGCCTTTTCTTAAACTTAAATTTATACTAGAAACTTTATTCTAGCCCTAGAAGAGCCCCGGATATCTAAGGCTATCCGAGAAACTCCGGCCCCGACTATAAAAGCCCTTATTAAAGCTATAAAAACTAAAAAAACTTTTAAAATTATCGAAATTTTATCGGATAATTTAGAAGACTTAGAATTAGAAAAAGAATAATTTTAAATTAAAATTTTAATTTAAAATCTCTAGAACCCCTAGAAATTCCTACTTAACCCCTAGTTTTTTTAAAAGAGGAGGGTATTTATATAAATACTATTATAAATAATAGATCTAATATAAAACCCTTTATTAACTCTAATTATTATAGTTTTACTACGATATCCGATAGAGCTTCTACTAAATATAGAATTACCCTCTACCCGATCTAGCCTTACTACTTTTAATAAATTATTAATTAGCTTAGAGATTTTTAACCTACTATATCCTAAATAGCTTATTTTAAATTAGATATAAGTAGGTTTCGTAAGGGTATCTAGGCTTATATAATCTTTAGCTAGTCTAATCTTATAATCTTAAGAAAAAGGTAATTATAATTCTATAATACCTCTCTTCGCTTAACTACTAATATTATAATTATCCGAAGACTTTTTAAATTTAAGATATTTATAGTACTAGTATTTATAAACCCTAAAATTATTTAAATCTCTTCCGCCGGTTTTAAAGTTTTTTTAATTAAAATTTTAAAAGAAAAACTACTTATATATATCTTCTTAATTTCCCTTATAGATATTTAGAAAGCCCTTATTATTAAAGAAGAAAAAAACCCCTATCTCGAAGTTTTTACTTAATTACTCCTTATTATCGAAGTTTTCGATAGAAAGAAAACTAAAGAATTACCGCTTTCTCGCCCTAGTCTAGATTACGAAATAAACCTACTTCTAGATACTACTATTCTAAAGATACTATTATATTCGATATCTAGAGAAGAACTTTAAATACTATAGAAAACTTTATACGAATTACTAGATTAGGGTTTTATAAAGGCCTTTTCTTTATTAGCTATTATTTTAATTCTCTTTATAAAGAAACCCGGAGGTAGCCTATACTTTTATATAGACTATTAAAACTTAAATACTATATTAAAATACGATATTTATCCGATACCCCTTATATCGGAGACTCTATAGTAGATAACTAGTTCTAAGTAGATTTCTAAAGTCGATATTATATCGGCTTTTTACTATCTCCGGATATACGAAAAAATAAGTAGAAAACTACTTTTAGAACTAAACTAAATTCTTTCGAGTAGTTAATTACTTTTTTTAATTTATCTAGTACCCCTACTTTATTTTAATAATATATAAATAATACTTTTTATAAATATCTCGATATCTTCTACTCTACTTATTTAGATAATATTATTATCTATTCTAATAGATCTAAAGAGGATTATTATTAAAAAGTTTATTCTATAATCTTAAAACTCTCCGAGGCTAGCCTATAATTAGATTTCTCTAAATCTAGTTTCGAAACCCCGGAAATTAAATATTTAGGTTTTATAATCGAGTTTAAGGTAAATATAAAAACTAACCCCGAAAAAATAAAAACTATTTAAAAGTAAAAACCCCTAAAAATTATAAAAAGTATACGAGGCTTTTTAGGATTCGCGAATTATTATAGGGTTTTTATTAAAGACTTCTTAGATATCGCTAGACCCTTTACGAATTTAATTAAAAAGGATACCCTTTTTAAGTAGAATATAGACTACTAGAACGCCTTCGAGAACCTTAAAAAAGCCTTTATCGATTCCGAGACCTTAGTTAGCTAGGATCTTTCTAGGCTTATAGCTATAGAAGTAGATACCTCTAGTTATACCTTAGGAGGCGTATTTATATAATAAAACCCTAAAAACCTCTTCTAGAAATTTATAAGATACTATTTAAAAAAGCTATCCCCTACTAAAGTTAACTACCCTATATACGATAAAGAACTTCTATCTATTATATTATATATTAGAGAATAGTATTCCGAGCTTAAAAATATAGAATTTATAATCTATACGGATTACTAGAACTTAATCTATTTCTAGATCTAGTAATATCTATCCGAACGATAGATATAATAAAGAGAAGAATTATCCGAATTTAAGTTTAAATTTATCTACCGGCTTAATACTATATAAGTCTTTTCTAATACCCTTTCTAGAAGAGATTAAGATCTACTAAAAGATATATCCGATAATAGAATATCTAGTAGAACCTTTTAACTACTTTTTAACCCTTTTAATACTTTAGATAAATTAGAAATAAAAGTTAAAGTTATATAGATATCCGATAGTAACTCCGGACCCGAAAACGAGCCTCTTTCTATCTCTAAACTCGCCGACCCCTTTAGGACCTTTTTCGAAAACTTAGAACTATCGAATCTATTATTAGAAAATCTAGAAAAGAACCCTAAATACTAGAAGATTCGGTAAGCTATTTACGAAAGTAATTAGTAGTTTCCTACTAATTAGGGTTTACTAGTATCTATATCCGAGTATTCTATCGATATAGAGAACCGTTTAATATAAAGAGACCGAATTTAAATACCTTTTTTCGAGCCCTTTAGAACTAAAATTATCTAGCGAATCTATAATTCCCTTACTACTAGTTACCTTAGTAGAGAAGTTATAAGAGATCTAGTTTCTAGGTATTATATATAGCCGGGTCTATCCTCCGATATACGTCGTTTTATATAAAACTATTAGATCTATTCGTAAAGTAAAGTCTAGAGAGATTAGAAAAAAGGTCTTCTAAAACCCCTACCCGTTCTAGAACGATTTTAGTAAGAACTATTTATAGATTTTATAGTAGACCTCCCCGAAACCCCTAATAGGTCTATTATACTAGTAGTTATAGATAGATTTACGAAAAGCCCTATATTTATACCGATAAAAATAATAGAAGCCCTAGATATCGCCTATACTTTCTTATAGTATATCTATATATATTATAGACTCCCCTATATTATAATTTCTAATAAAAGACTTTAGTTTACTAGTTTATTCTAGAAAGAAGTCTACTAGTCTCTAGGGATTTAGCGGTATTTATTTACGGTTTTTTACCCCTAAACCGACGGCTCTACGGAATATTTAAATATAGAACTAGAGGTTTACTTATAGATATTCTACTTATTTAACTAAAATAATTAAAATATATTACTACCTAGTATAATACTCGCTTTTAGTAACCGAAAATCTATATTTACTAGATTCTCCTTATTCTTTCTAAGCTACGGATACTACTTCGAGACCCTAGAATCTAATATAGGACTTTCTACTAGATCTATTATCTCCTTAGCCGAAAAAGGGTATAAATAGGTTAGAAAACTAAAAATTTACTACGATTTAGTAGTAGTAGCGATAGCGGATATTTAAGAAACCTAAGAGAAATACGTAAACTAGTTATAATAGGCCTCGGAATCCTATAAGATAGGGGATAAAGTTCTACTATATTTAAAGAATATTAGAACTATTAGACTTTTAAAGAAACTAGACTAGATAGCCCTATTATATAAGGTTATAAGTCTAGTAAGATCTTATACTATTCGCCTCGATATACCCCCCGGAATCTACCCCGTTTTCTATATAGATCTCCTATACTAAGCCTCCGAAGACCTACTTCTTTCCTAAGATATAGCCTACCCGGAATTACCTTTTATTTAACTATTAAAAGCCTCTAATAACTATATTAAAGGAGAGTAGGTTATAGAAAAGATCTTATAGTACTACCGAGCTAGAAATAGCTATTTTAGCGTTTTAGTTAAATAGAAAAGTTATATAGAACCTATTAAAAAACCCCTAGAAAACTTCCTAGATACCGAAGCTCTAGAAATCTATAAATCTAGTCTTTTAGAAGTTCGATAAGCTACGAAACCCTAGAAAAGGGGGGGAGAGGGGGGCTAATATAAAGGGTTAAGACCCCTCTAAAGCCTTAGCTATACCCTTACTAACTATAAGTAATAGGTAGAGGTTATTCTATTAGGCCTTTTAGTAGCTAGGGTATCTAAATTAGAGAGTAACGGTATTATAATCCTATTATATATACGTATTATAGATAAAATATAGATATAGTATAAATCGTATATAGTTAATTAAAGCTTTTATCGTAATAATAGTAGTATAACCTCTACGAGGAGCTAGATCCCCCCTTTCTAGTAGGTTCCCTTTCTATCCTTATATAGTCGCGTACCTCCTAGCTACCTCCTTTACCCCCCTTAGACTATATTCCTAGCTTATAGGCTTCCTCTAAAACCCTTTTCATCCCTTATATTACCAGGTAGTGCCATCTGCTACCTACACTCGTGCCAGTCCATGACAGGTACTATAGAGATTATACTATACCTCTTTCCGTAACCTTCGCGGACCTCTCTAGGGTCCTAAGTAGTATTCTAATACTCGTCGCCTACGACTACTACGTATAACGACTCGAGGCCCTAATCTAAGTCTTCTATATCGTTATTAAAGTCGCGATATATCTCTTCTTCTACGCCCGTATATACTAAAACCTCCTATATTATTCGGAGGTTATCTTCCGTATCGTCGGAATAGTCGTCTTCGATATCGGTTTAATTATATAACTCTCTAGTTATATAGGTACGGCTTTTCCGTAGTTTACTACTTCTTCTACGCTAATTATTATATACCTATTTACTAATAAGTTTTAATTACTAACTTTAGCTAGCTTTAAGGTATTCTAGTAGTTTACTAGTAGTATACTTTCCGCCGATTAAACTACTACTTTTAAAAATAACGATATCGCCGGTAGAAACTAGCTTTTAATTATTATAGCTAAAACTAGTATAGTTCTTCTTTTTTATATAATCGTTCGCCTAGTAGCCGGTTTTACTATAATTATAGTATCTTCTACTACTCGCTTTAATAGCGTTAACCGTATTATTATCTATAAAGATATTAGTAATCGTCGGCTTAGCTATCTTTAACTCGGAGGCTTTAAGTAAATTCGGTTACTAGTATATAGTTTTTACCGGTATATTAGTACGGCTTTCGAGGATATCTATCTTAAAGTAAAGTACTACTATACCGGTTAAAGTAATAGTTACTATAAGTCTTATATAGATAATATCTTCTATAGTATATCTAGTTATACTATAAGATTCGAGTATAATCGTTTCTATAAGCTTCTTTAGATTATCGATCTCTATATTTTTAATAAGGCCTTAGGCGCATAGTAGATATATTTATACTATATTCTATAGTACGTATCTAGTATTTAGCGTAGCCTAGTTATCCTCTTAGAGGTCGTAAAAAGCCTCGTAGAGGCGGTATATAAAGGATTTATACGACTCGCCTTCTATAGGCTTAATCGTAGAAAAAGTAATATATAGCTATACTAGACTTCTATAGGTCTTTATCCGAGTTAGGATAGCCTCGATAGTAAATAGCTATAAGGCGCGTATAGAGTCGATAAACTATACTACGATTAAGAAGTTATTTTATAATAGTAGTAGAATTTAGTTTAACTATATATTAAATAGTATTAAAGTATTCCGTAATTTATTCTAAATAATCTTTAATTTAATAAAATTCTTTAGGTCGTTATTAGTTTTTAGTTTAAAGTAATTAGTTTAATTAGTATAGTTTTTAGTATTATAGGTTCGTACTTTATAATTATAAAAATCGCTATATCCTATAATATATATCTATACCCTTCGGACTTATAATACGAGATTATTACTATTACTTAAGGGCGTAGTAGTAGCTTCTCTTAAAGTTATAAAGAAATTAAAAGTACTATTTATATTCTATAGCCTAGCTTATTACTACTACTAATAATATAGCGATTATAGTTAATTTAGTATCTAAGTAGGATAAAACTTCTAATCGACTTTAAATCGCTTTTTTCCTTTCTATAAAAAGCTACTCTTTATTAGAAGAACGCCTATTAACTCTCTTATAGTATAGCGTAATTATATTAATTTCTCGCCGAGATCCTCCTCGGGGTTATACCCTAATTTATTAAAAGTAGTATTAAATAACTTATTATATTCTTCTATAACTAAGACGATTTTTTCTATAACTATCTTTATTTATAGTATTTCTTTTATATTCTTTTCTAGCCCTATTAAGATTTCTAATATCTAGTTCTATAAGGCCTCGATATTATTTATCCGAGTATTTATTACTATAACTATACTCGTATTCTTTTTTCTTTATTATAATACCTCGTTCTATTCCTCGTTTATAATAATCGCCGAGTATTTACTTTTATAACTATTTCCTCTATCTTCTACTAAAAGTTCTTTTTAAATAGTAGGTTTTACTATTATAGATATAATCTTTAGTAAGACTAAGGAAAATAGTAGAAAAAGTCTTAAGGGATATATTAGTTAAAATTACTTAGTTAATAAAGAGGAGAAAAAAAAAGAAAAAGTACGTATTATATCGCTAGAAATAAGAAGAGAAGAAGAAGTTAAAATTATTACTATTTACTAGTTCTTATAAGTTAAGCGATCTAGGGAATTTAGGGAATTTCTATAGGATTTCGTTTTAGGGGTTTCCCTATAAAAATAATTATTTTTATACTTTCTAGGCCTCTTATAATAGCTACGATTATTAGATTAATATCTTAGTAGTCGGTTAAGAGTATATAGAAAGTTACTTAGATTAGAAGCTATCTACGATTATAGTAGCGCACGAAGATCTAGCTAGGGTTATAGGTCACGTGCCAGTTACGTGACGAGCAGAGTTTTCCGAGTACCTAAGAACCCATAACCGGTAATCAGTAATCGATTACTAATTACTTTAAAAATATAGATTATTACGTAATATAGCTTAAAATATAGTAAAAAATAAAGGATTATAGTGATATAGTTTTTATTACGTAATATCTAATAGTTAATAAGTTATAGCTAGTTAAAGATAAGCTTATATAATATTTATCTATAATTTAATATAAGTACTTAAAGCTAGTTACTAAGTAAAAAGTAGGTATAATATATAAGTTTACTTAATATATATATAAAAGTGGGTCCTATATTAAAAGTGGGTATTATATTAAAAGTGGGTCTATATATATAAGCTTTATATAGTAAAAGATATATAATAAATTTACCCTGAGCAACGGCGTTAAAAGGCTTAAAGTATTAACGTTTTTTTTTATTAATTTAAAACCGATTATAAATAGAAACGCTAGCCCTACGTAACTAAACTTATTACCTATACCTTAGAAATTCCGACTATATCGAGCCTTATATTTAGACCTTCCGACGACCTTACTAAACCTTATCGATTACCCCTTATCTTAATCTTCTATAGTTACCTATATAAACTATATATTAAACTTATTATTAGTTATATCTACTAAGAAGTTATTTACTTTAATATCCTCTACGATATTATCCTCTTATAAAACCTTTACTAGGTTTCGTACTTTATTAATATCGACTTTAATTAAGCCGGCTACTACGAGCTTCTCGTAGCCTTTCTCTAGAAAGGCGAATAGATCCTCTTTATTTAGTTTACCGATATCGATATCGGTTTTAATAAGGATAAGTAATATAATTTTAATATTCTTTATAGTAAACCCGGGGAAGAGGAGGTAAAAGATCTTCTTAATAATTAGTATTTTTATTATATTAACTAGTAAAAGTAGTTTAAATAGGTTTATAGGTATTTAAATAGGTTTATTTAGGTCTAATAGAAGATAGTATAGAATCTCTAAGAAGAAAGCCCTCCTTTTATACTAATAAGGGCTCCTCCTATAGCCGGTAGTAATAGAGTTTTCTATATAACTTACTCGGTAATATATAAGGAGACTTTCGGATATAAATTAAATTCTAGTTATTCGGGGCTTAGCTTTCTTTAGTATAATTACGAAAATTTATTACGAAAATTTATTAAGTTTATACCGGTTACTAAGCTTTAAAGATAGAAGGTATTATATCTTACTATATTTTTTTATCGTAGTATAGCTTAGATAGGTTCAAAATCTATCCAGCTATACGAATCTTTAATTATAAAAAATATATAAAAAATATAAGATATAGTATTATTATATATATTAAAAGTGGGTCTTATATATAAGCTTATATAGTAAAAGATATACTATAGATATAGGATATAGTATTATTATATTAATTAAAAGTAGGTCTTATATTAAGTATAGATTAGTTTAATATAGTATAAGTTTATAGATAGTTTAATTCTATATCGATTATATAATAAATATCTATTATATAATACTCTATATATAATATAACTATATCTATTATATAATAAATACTATATCTATAATTTACTATATTTTAGGTTAGATTACGTAATAATATAAAAGTAATCAGTAATCAGTAATTAGTAATCAGTAATCAGTAATCAAAAATGATAACTCTGACTATAACCTACCCCCTCTTCTAGCCGAAATAGCTATATAAGAGAAGTTAGATAGTAATAGAATACTAATAGCTAGAACTAGACCTTAGGATAAAGCCTGACGACTTATTTTTATAAAAAAAGGACTTATTATACCTATTATTATAAAAGTAGGATATCGGTAAAAAGATATAGGCGCTCTTCTAGATATAAAGGCTAAACTATAAATTATAATTAATAAAACCTAGTAGAAGAAAAAAGGTAAGGCTATATTTACTCCTATAGGAGATATAATTAATACCCTACTAGCTTAAGGAGATAAAAAATAAATAGAAGAATAACTACTATTATAAAGATTATAAATTCGGAAGGAAAAACCTAGACTTTTAATTATAATACGATTATTACGAAAATCTATAATCCTAAGTACTAGATAGTAATCGGGCTAGATTAGTTAATAAAAGTAGACCCCGATATATATTTCTCGATAGTCTAGTAATATTATTACTTTTTTAAAAAAGGATAAGATAGTATTAAATTAATCTCTACTTTAGAGGAAATACGATATACTAGGAATACTATAATAGCTTATATATACCTATAATATATAGGGTTACCCCTAAAAAAACCTCCTATTACTACCCCTATATAAAAGTAAAACCCTTTAAATATAGTAGTATATTAGGTAATTAGTATATTATTAGAGTATTTATAGAATATAATAACTAAATTTATTTATATACTCGATTATAATAAAGAGAAAGATATTATAATTATACTATAAAAGTACTTTAGCTAGTAGACTAATAAAGAAGAGAAATTCTTAAATATAAAGGCTATAGATAAATTACCCTTATTAGGTAGAAAAACCTATAGAATCGATTTAGAAAGCTTACTCTTTAAGTATACCCCTATCTACTTATTATATAAGAAAGAATTAAAAACCTTTAAAGATTACGTAGAGTAAGTTCTAGACTTAGGATAAATTCGTAGAAGTAATAGTCCTCTAAGGGCTTTAATTCTTTTTATACTAAAAAAAGAAAATACTTTATAATTCTATATAAATTATTATAAACTTAATACTATTATAAAGAAAAATCGTATACTTCTTCTATTAATTAATAATATCCTCGAATACCTATCGAAGGCTAAATTCTTCTCGAAACTAGACCTTAAAATACGTATTATAAGATATATATTCGCGAAGGCGATAAGTAGAAGATAGCGTAGAGATATCGATACGGATACTTTAAATATATAGTAATACTATTCGGGCTTATAAACGCGCCCGGTATATTCTAAAGTTATATAGAAGATATCCTAAAAGACTTTATAAATACCTACTATATTATATATATATATAATATACTTATTTATAGTAATATACTAAAAGAATATATTAATTATATTAAAACGATCGTTAAGCCCTTTAGAGATACTAGCTTTTATAAGAACTATAAGAAGTATAAGTTCGAGACTAACGAAGTAGGCTATTTTAGTTAAGTCGTAGGCGTTAGGGGAATTAGTATAGATCTTATAAGGGTTAAAGAGATACTCGATTAGCCTAAACCTCGATTAGTATAAGATATTATATCGTTTATTAGATTAACTAATTACTATAGGCGGTTTATTAAGAATTATAGTAGAATTATAGTTCCTCTAAATAACCTAATATACTAGGATAATACTATAACTATATATAAGAAGCCTTTTATAACTCGGTAGAAGAAGATTTAAAAGAAATAGCTCCGTATAAGACCCCTAAATATAGGGGATAAAGGCTAGTAAGTAGTAGAAGAATTAAAAAACGTTTTTAAAGAAATTAGTATACTAGCCTACTTCTAGTTTAAGTACTTTATTTATATTAAGACTAATACCTTAGACTTTATAATTAGAGCTATTTTTAACTAGAAGTAGCCTATAAGGGTATAGGCTTTTATAGCTTTTATATCGAGGAAGTTTAAGAATACTAAATTATACTACGATACTCTAGATATAGAGCTTCTAACTATTTATAAGAGTTTTAAAATTTAGAAGTACTACTTTATATATACTTTAGTACTTATAGATATAAGAATAAATTATCTAAATATTAAGTATTTACTATTAAAACCCTAGTTATTTCTAAAGTAAGTAATAGTATTATTATACCTAGTTCTTTTTAATTTTATAATTACTTATCTTCTAAAGTAGAAGAACCTAGTAGATCTTCTATCGCGAAATCTAGATTTTAATAACCCTATAGAGAGAAGAAAAACGAGATAAGCTATCGTATTTTAGTTTTAATCGTATTTTATATATAAAAATACTATACTATAGAAATATACTTAATATATAGTAGTATTATTAAATAGTTTTATTAAGTATTACCCTATTATAGGATACTCCTTTTAAATTAAGGTAAATACTCTAGTAATATATTATAAGCTTTTTAAGTTAATACCTCTATATCTAGCTTAAGGAGATAGGACCTTTAAAGCTAATAATAAGATATCTAAATAATAGTACGGTAATTTAAATATATACTTTAAGTTTTCCTACTATTAAGGAAAATAATCTATAGTATCTTCTATTATCGACGGGGAGGAAATAGCTAACCCTACCCTTAAAGAGGATAGTAAAGTAGTATATATTATACTTTTTAATTTAAATCTATAATTAGACCTTATTAAAAATACTATATTTAAAGATATACTCCGCGAAGTATATTAAAGGGATACTATTATTACTAAATAGAGATAGTCCTAGATATTTTATATTAAAAATATATTTAGGAGAGCTAGATCGACTATTTAGTTTAAAAAGTATAATCTACTCTATCGGAATAGTAAAGTATATACCTTAAATAGTCTAAAGGCTAAAGTATTATACTTATACTATAATAACCCGTATACTAACTACTAGGGTATATCTAGGATAATAGCTCGTATTAAAAGTACGTTTTTCTAGCCTAGTATTAATAAAAATACTAAATAATAAGTATATACTTACGGTATATATTAGGCTTTTAAGCCCTTACTAAAGAAACTATATAATTTACTTAAACTTTTATTTATTCTTTAAGGCTTATAGTAAGAGATTACTATTAATTTTATTATAGACCTACCCCTAGTATCCTCTAAAAAAAGCGGGTACTATAATTCGATTTTAGTAATTATAAATAGATTTATAAAATAAATTAAGTATATCCTTTATTTAAAGTATATTTATAGTATAGATCTAGTATAGTTATTTTTAGATAAAATCTTCTAATTTTATAGGCTACTAATAGGAATAATATCGGATAGAAGTTCGGTATTTATAAATAAATAGTAGTCTAGTTTTTACGACCTCCTACTTATTAAAAGAAAGTTAAGTATTAGCTTCTACCCCTAGACTTATAAGTAAATAAAGAGGTAAAACTAGGTCTTAGAATAGTACTTTAGAAACTACTATTCGAAATATTAAAATAATTAAAATAATTAGCTACTATTAGCCTAAACTATATATAATATATTTAAGTATTCGGTAATAAAATAAACCCTAATAAAGCTTCTACTTAGGTACGAGCTATATATACCTTATAATACTATAAGAATACTATATAAGCGCGCTAAAGAAACGGAAAACCGAGTAGAGATAATAATAAAAAATAAAGACCTAATAAAAGAAGTTTTACTAAAAGTATAAGTATTTATATCTCGATAATATAATAAGAAGTAAAAAGAGTACTTTTTCTAGGTTAACTAATAAGTTCTATTAAATACGAAAAATATTAATTTCTTATAACTATATCGAAAACTAGGATCTAAATAAATAAGCTTATATTAAATTAAGTTAATTAAATTATCTAGAAATATTATCGAACTAAACCTTCTACCGATAATATATATTTATAGCGTATTTAATATATAAAGATTTAAATTTTATATCTATAAGCCTAATAAGACCTTAGAAATACCGTTAGATAATCTTTTTAATAGAGAAACTATATATAAAGTCGACTTTATCGTAGATTATAGAAGTAATAGAAAAAATAGGCTATATAGAGTTCGATAATTAAGATATAATAAAGACGAAAATACCTAAGAACCTTAAAAATATATTAATAATAAAAGGATATAATAAGAATATAAGGAAAAATAAAGAAAATTTTAAAAAAGAAGTAAAGTACGAATCGTAGAATAAAAGTCTATAGAGGTATTATAAAAATACCGTTATAATATAAGAAAGAATAATATAATAAAATAATATATTCTTAGTAGCTATATAATAGGCTATACTTATTAGATACTAGAAGAACGGTCCCCGGCTCCTAGAAACCCGGAGGTACCCCCGATACTTTTACCCTTACTTTTATCCTTACCCTTATCCTCGCCCTTACCTTTATTATTATTAATTAAACCTATTAAATAGTTAAAACGGCTATAGATATACTCTATATACTTATCTAGCGCTTTTAGTAGAGTCCTAGTAATACGGCGCTCTAGACCCTCGAACTAGTCTCGGAAATTATTATTATTATTATTATTACTATCGTTACTACTACTACCTCTTTTATAGATCTTAGTAGCGTTTATAATAGTCCTTATAGCTAGTATACCGAGATAAAAAAGAAAGGTATATATAGTAAATTTTTTATTTATATTAACTCGGTAATAGCTATAGAATTAATCCTAAGTATCGGTAATCTCGGGGCTAGATATCTAGTCGTAGTAGTACCCGCTATAACTACTTATATACTAGTAATACCGATACTTAGTTAAGCGTACTAAAGGATATATATTAGTAGTATATTTAAAGTATATAAATAGAATAAGATATATATAGCTAAAAGAGATAAGATATTACTAGTATCTAGTAGTAATAATCTAATAGCCCTAGTCTACGAGTTTCTAGACGTATTAGGCGTATAGTAGGATATTCTCGGAGAGCTTAAATACTATATTAGTAAGAGATATACTATATAGATACTTTAAGAAAAAGGGTTAGTAAAGGATATACTATATAAGGCCCGTAATCTCGCGCCGAAGATACGGAGGAGGAGTAGCTACTATACGAGCCGACTACTTAATATTATACTAAAGTATAGGTATAATAATAATAATATTATTATTATTATTACTTTTAGAGATTAATAGTAGATAGTATAGCGAGTTATAAGTATTATTAGTAGTAGTATTAGTAGAACTATACTCCCCTAGTATTATTACGGCGCTTTTAGTTATTTTTATCTTATACTTAGCCGCTTTTTCCTTCTTTTTCCTAGCCTCCTCTTTACGCCTAGCCGCCGCCTCTCTTTTCTTATTCTCCTCCTCCTTCTATTTAGCCTCTTCCTCGATTTTTTTATATACTACCTCCTCCGTAGTTTTACGAATAAGTACTAAATAAGATATAATAATACTAGTACTAGTACTAGTACTAGTATTAAAGAAGAAGAAGAAAAAAAGAAAAATAGAAGAGAATTATAGGACTTAGATAAAATAGCTATACTATTACTATAAAAGCCTATAAAAAAGGAAAGAATACTTATTAAACTAACCCTTAACCTTTAGAAAAGACTAAAAAAGTATTATATATTACTAACCCCGAGCTTTATAGAATATCTTTCTATTTTTTTAAAAAAAGAGAATTATACGATATACTAACTATATTTTAATTATACTATAGCGATACTTTATTAAAAGGATAAATATTAATTTATAACTACCGTATATAATAAGTATATCGGGGCGACCTACTAGTAGAGGGGGTACTTTATTATAGATTAGTACGAGTATAGTATAGTAGGTAGTAATAAATACTTATATAAAGGATAAAAATAGGTTTTAAAAAAAGCTTTTATACTAGGGATAAAGCTTTTATACTAAAAATAGAGTTTAGGGATAGAAAAAGAGGTAGCTAAGAATACGCGCCTATATAAGGATAGAAAGGGAACCTACTAGAAAAAGGGGATCTAGCTCCTCGTAAAGGTTATACTACTATTATTATAATAGAAGCTTTAATTAACTATATACGATCTATACCGTATCTATACCTTATCTACGATACGTATATATAATAGGATTACGACGCCTTTACTCTCTAACTTACGTACCCTAAGCGCTAAAAGGCCTGACAAGAAATACCTTTTTCTTAAGTACTAAGATATATTACTAGCTTCTTCTATCGAACTTAGACCTAGGTCTAGGCTTATAGAACTATATAGACTCCTCTAGGCCTTTAAAGGCCCCTCGTTATATATAAAGAACCCTACGCCTCTCGTAGGACCTTCTTCTTCCTCTTCTTTTCTTTAGTTTAGAATTATCACGGTTAGAACCGGCGTAGGTGTGTAGTAGAGCTACGTAGGGAGTGACTAGGTATGCGTAGGAAGAGGTAGTTAAGGTTACGTATCTCTTATTCTCTAACTTTACGGCCTAACTTAATAAGAATAATATTCTTAGGATAAGAAGGGTTTTTTTCCGAATCGTAGCCCCTTTTTTAAGCCCTTTTTTTCCTATATATTACCCTTTATATTAGATTACGTATCCCGTTCCGTCCTTCGTATCGGGTTACGTATCCTACCCCTTAAGTCGTACTAATATACCGAGACCCTCCCCGTTACTATACTCTTAGCTATAATAAGATACCCCCTTCTCTTTATAGTTACCCTAGCTATATATAATAGCCCTTCTTTCTTACGTATCCTATTATAGGCCTTATATAGATAGACGTATATATATATATATATATATATATTAGATAAAAGTATAACTCGCTTACTATAGTAGTTACTAGCCTATATCTAATATAAAGGAAACTTATCTTCCCTATTATCGTATACGAGGGCTATCCTTTATAGTAATTCTTCTAGTAGCTAAGGTACTTCTTATATATAGAGAGAGTAGACTTATAGTACCTCGTAAGGGCTACGACCCCCTTAACGACGATACTATCCCGATAACTATATAGAGGTAATCCCTTTTTTCTTATATTAGGAGATTTCCCTCCTAGATATAGTTATATATAATATATTATATATTTAAGGGCTAGTAAGTACGGTATAATATAAGGTTTATAGCCTTCGCTACTAGTTTACTATCCCCGAAGCGGGCTATATAATTATCCGGTAGGTATATACGGGATATATAAAATATTATCTCCTTCGCGTTCTATTCTTAAGGTAGACGCGTAGGATATATTATCCTTTTCTTAAGTATTCTATTCTTAAGGGTAGATACGTAGGATATATCGTTTTTCTTTCTAGGTATTCTATTCTTAAATATAGATACGTAGAATAGTAAAAAATATATAGGGTTAAGTACTTATTTTCCCTCGCGTTATTATAGATATAAGTATATCTATCGAATAGATACTTTCGTAGATATACTTTACGATAGTTAATTTAATATACTATATAGGTTAGGCCTCCCTCGCGCTTTCCTATATCGATAAAGGCTACTATAGTTATTATAAGGTAGTATAGACCCTTAAGGTAATATATTCTATAGCCTATATAATAAAAATTTCGCCTTCTTTTCTTCTCTTTTTCTAAACTTCTCTCGGTTACCTATATATATATATATATATATTCTTATTAAGTATCCTTTTATTAATATTTTAGAGTTCTCCGATAGTACGAGATTTTCCTTTGTATATCGATTATATACTTCCCCGATTATATCTTTATCTCCTATAGGTATTCTTATTAAATTTAAAACTCTTATATTTATATAAAAGACCTATTTTATATAGTAGGACTAATAGTAATAATTATATATTTTTCGGTTTTTTAAGTATTTTTATTCTTTCGTATATCGGGTCGTAGGGATATTCTTCTTATATTAATTCTTTTATATACTTAGGGATAAAGAAGTATTATACTTATATATTTAATATAAAAATAGCCTATTTAATAAAAGCTTAGGAGTTCGCTATAGATATCCTTTCGGGAAATCTACTTATTATCTTTTATATATATAGAAATCCTTTATATTAGGAAACCCGAACGAAAGATATAGCTATTAATACGTAAGCGTTTTTAATTAGTATTTCCCTTTTCGCGATAAGTACTTATAAACTCGAGCTTTATTATATCTTCTTTTCTATTCGTTTTATATATTTTTCTAATTTTTATATAGGATATATATAAAAATACTTTATAAACTCTTATTAGGTAGCCTACTACTATAATATATAGGCGTCTACTTCTATCTTCTTTTACTAGTTAGGAGGCCTAGAAAGTATTTTATAGCCTATAGGAAAGTCTCCGGTTTAGCCTACTTATACGTATAGTTATCTAGGACTTATTTAGCCTACTACCTTTATTTATTACTACCCTTACTATACTTCTTATATAACCTACTATTCTATTTACGCCTATTTCCTCTTCGGCTTTAAATTCTAATACTAATATCCTTATTATTACTTCTACTATTACTTTTATTTTTACTTCTCTTTAGTTTTATAAAAGCTCTTTACTAAGCGAGTTAGAGCTCCTACGCCTCGAAGTCGAGGTACTATATAAAGAGGTCTTTATAGGCTATATATACTTCTATAATCTCCTCGTTTTTAGTAAAAGCCTCTTTACCGCTTCTATAGGGATATAGACTAAATTTAACCTCTTATATAAGGATATAGTTCGAGCTCTTAATACCCGTATTATTATCGTAGCCGATAGGGAGCCCGTACTTATATAAGGAGAAGAAGAAGGAGAAAAAGGAGAAGAAGAAGGAGGAAGAGAAGAAGGAGAAGAAGAAGGAGGAGGAGAAGAAGAACGCGTAAGACGAGCGGAGGAAGTTTATATAGAAGAAGAAGAGAGTATAAAAGAAGAGGAGGAGGATAATATAAAAGAAGAAAATATAGATACGGAGATAGCTAAAGGTATAGTAGAGTTAAGCGAGTAGATCGCCGAGGAGTTTAGTAGCGCTATAGTATCCCTATCTATAGAATAAGTAGATAATTCGCCTTATAATAGAGTAATTAGGCTTTCGTATTCTTATATCGTATCTTCTTATATCGTTTTTCTTTTATTAATTTCTCTTTCGCTTAGGATATATACCCTTTTCTTTTATATACTTACCCCGAGTATATTAGATATATTATTTAGGAATTTTAAAAGTTTTTACCTTTTTATTATATTCCTCTTATACGGATTTATCTATAAATACGCTTCGGGGTTCTTATATTTCTTCGCCTATCTTCTAGTATAGGAGATATTCTCTTTTTAGCCCTAGTTTACCTATATAGGCTAGGATATCCGTCTATTTATACGTTTCTTTACTATCGAAGGGGTTATCTAATAGTATTTAAAGAGTCTTTCCTTTATATATCTTATAAAGCTATAACGAAAATACGTTAAATATATTATATATACGTATACTTACTAGGAGGTTTAATTATATAGTATTTCCGGAGTTTTTTACTTCTAAAATCTTATAAAGTCCTATCTATTTTTCCGCGAACTTCTTATACGGCCTTCGTAGACGGATATTCTTTATACTTAGAAGAACTTAATCTCCTATTATATATATAGGTAAGGTTATCTTTTTATTATACTATAATTTTATCTAGATTTAGGCTTTTAATAGTAGTTCCCTCGTAAATTCCTTTTCTTCTTTTATTCGTTTTATACGTAGGGTAATATCTTCTATAAATTCTCCTACGTATAGGATATCTATAAGGGGTTATCGAGGTATATATCCTAAAAGAACCCTAGCTAGTATATCGTTAAGACTAGAGTACTTCGCGGTATTCTAAATTACTTATACTAAAAAGAGGTAGAAAATTTAATCTAGCTAATCCTTCGTATAGTAGCTATATAAGTACTATTCGATAATCTAGTTTAGGCGCTCGGTCTAATTATCTATTTTAGGGTAGAAGGCTATACTAAGCTTCTATTTTACTTAAAACTTATAATAGAAGGTCGTCTACTACCCGCTCGTAAAGATAGAACCCTTATCCGTTATAATCGACTTAAGAAGTCTAAATCTTATATAGATATACTCGAGGAAAGTTCTCGTAAGCTATTAGCTTATAAAGCTCTTCTTATACGGTATAAACTTAGACTACTTCGTAAAGCGATTAATAACTACGAGAATCGTATCTACGAAGATCTTTTTTTTATTTTTTATAAATAGTAAATCCGTTATTATATCTATTAAGATAGCTTATTATAGCTATATAGGAATAAGTATAGGACGTAGAGGGGCCTAGTTACTATATAAGAGGGGTTTAGTACTTTAGTAAATTCTATACGTAGATACCTACTTCCTTATATCCTCGTATATCTCCGGCTAGAAATACGAAAATATAAACTTTATAAGGGTACGAACTTATCCTAAGTAACCTAATATAGGATTATTATAAGCTATACGTAGGATTATATTATATAAAATTAGGGGTATATAGATCTTATTATTTCTTATTAGTAATTCCGAGGAATTTAATTTCTACGACTTAGACTTTCCTCTTTTCTATATTCCCTCGCTAATAAAGTTATTTTCTTTTTAAGCCTTATATAAGACTTTAGTTAGTAATTTCTAACCTAACTAGTACGCGGCTATACGAATAAGAGAACTATTCTTAGGTTTTAACTATACGAAATACTATAAGAAAATAAGTAAGTCGGCTTATTATTTCTTTATACGATTTTCTATATTATCGTAGTCTAGATATCTAAATAAATTATCTATAGGGTTAACTTTTCTAATTATATATATAATTACGAAGTCGAACTAAAAGAGAGTAGCTATTACGTATATTTACTTCGGAGGTAGCTTCTTCTTTTCTATTAAATACGTATAGTTTAGATAGTTAGTATATATATCGATAAGTTCTACGGTATATAATAGGTAGTACTTCTAGCGTAAGAAAGATTCTTAGATCGCGAGGAGTTCTTAATTAGGCGTAGTATAGTATATCTCGGGTTTTTATAATTTCCTAGAATAGAAAGCTATTAGATACTATACCTTTACGTATTTCTATAAGAGTACTACCCTTATTATATAGTCTAAAGTATTTATTTCTACCTATAGGGGGAGTTCTAACTAGAAATAATATAAGATTTATATAGGATTAAATACGGTTTTAAGAGTTTTAATTACTTAGCGACCTTTTTCCCTAATATCGAATATCTTTATACGAATCTTCTTTCCCTATTACTTCCTCTAGTATCTAGTAAAGTTACTAGTACGTAGGAGGTTAAGGATATTATTAGGCTATTTAGTAAAATTATAAAAGAGTATTATAATTTTTATATAATTCTTAATAAAATACTAGTAGAATTTATAGACCCTAAAGAACTATTAGATATCCGTAATACTCGAGGGTTCTAGTTACTCTTTTATTAACGATATATATAAAGGTTCTATTTTTATACCGGTACCGGATATTATAAAACCTAAGAAGGTTATTTCTTTTATACTAAACTCGTACTTATTAGGATTCCCGTATAGGCCTACTTCCGTAAGTATTTAGTAGATCTCCCGAACGACTTTTATATAGGTCTCCGTATCTTCTATATAGATAAAAATATCGTTAAGGTAGACTACGTAGTAGATATCTATAAAATTACGTAGGACTTCTTTAATATAGTTTTAGAATATAGCCGGTATATTAGCTAGTCTAAATAGTATAACCGTATATTCGAAGTACTTATATTAATATCTCTACGCTATCTTCTACTTATCTCCCTCGTATATAAGGATCCTATAGTACGTATTATTTAGGTCTAGTTTTATAAAGTATATAGTATTAACGATCTATTTAATAATATTATCGATAAGTAATAGGGGTATCCTATCCTTCTTCGTAATAGTATTTAAAGTATAGTAATCTATATAAAAACGTAAAGAACTTCTTTTTTTAAGTACGAATAGGATTAAGGCTTTTATAGGACTATTACTTTATTTTATTTATCTTTTTATAAGGGCTTTATCGATATATTTATATAAGACCTATAGTTCGTACTCGTAGAGTAAATATATTAGTATATAGTATAAGAGGTCTTTTATAAATTTAATAGTATATATCTTCCCGGATTACGAGGGGTATAATTATTTATATATAAGTATAAAGAACTTCTTATCCTCCTCTTCTTACTAATTAGGTCTTTCTATAAAAGAGGAGGGAAGTTCTTCTTCTTTCCGATCTCTTTTATCTCCTTCCCTAAGAGCTTAAGTAAATTTCCAAATAAGTTCGCTTATAGAGTTTTTTTTCGCTTCTCTTATATATATAATTACTATTTTTATATATAAGTTATCCCTTTTTTTATAGTATTCTTATATTAGACGATTTTATAGTTTTCTTAGAGGTATAAGGGTAATAGCGGCTATACTTTTACGTTCTACGAGGTATAGTTCTTTAAAGTTAGTAATTAGATCTATCCCGTAGTTAGTAATAAGGGGAGAACGATATTCCTAGGTATATAAGACCTAATCGATCGAAAGGTTTACTATAATAAGCTATAGCTACTTTAAAATAATCTAATATCTTTTTTCGTAAAAGGGTTTAATAATCGTAGTTAAGTAGTATCTCTATATAACTCTTTATATATCCCTCGCCTTAATTAGGAACTTCTTTTCTCTATTAGCTTTATAACTTTCGCTAGGGTATAAAAGGTATATAAAAATTACTTTATAAAGTAAGAGGTCTTTTATATTTCTTCCGAATAAATAATACTAGGCTAAATTAAGGATAATCTATTTATTTCCTAAATCTAAGAGGGTATTTAAATCTACTTATTAGTAATTTATACGGATTCTAATAGGGATAATTATTAAAAAGCTATTAGGATATAAGTCCTAATATTATCCCTAATTAAATCGAGGTCTAAAAAGTATCGTATTTACCCTAATTTTTATAGATTCTTTCCCTATTAATTTAGCGTACTTATTAGTAGTATAAAAATTACTTCTATATAAATAGTCTAATTATATATACTTAGGCTTTTTATATTTACTTCTTCTATACTTATAGTAAATTAAAGTAAAAACTCGCCTCGTTCCCTTATATAAGACTAATATATAGGCTTTAAGCTTAGTAGAAGTCGGAATAGCCGGTATAGAAAAAGTAGTCGGTTTTTTATATCCTTTACTAGTAAAAAGCTTAGTAAGTATAGAGGATTTCGTATACTTTACCTCGGTAATCTTATAACCCTTATTAGGTTATTTACTAGTCCCGAAAAAGCTATTAATAACTATAGCCCTAGTACGTAGTTTTATAAGGGTTTTAGGGAAAATTTCTTATCCTATAAATAGCTAACTTTTAGTAGTATTTAATATACTACTATAGGTATACTATACCTAATAGAAGTCGATTATAAAAGTAGGGATCTTAACCTAAAGACTAATAAAGTAATCGATATATTTAATAGTATATTATTAGTTATACTAGTAGGACGATACGAACTTCGTAATAGTACTAATCCCTTATATCTCGATAAAAGAGATTAAGCTATAGATCTAGTTTTTATATTCGGCCTACGAGATAAAAGTCTAGTTATTCTAATAAGTAATTTATATATACTAATACTATTTAATTTAAACCGAAATTAAGAAATTATACTCTACGAGGTAAATCTTATTAATATTATATAGGATAGACTTACTAGCTACTATACGACTATATTTATAGAGAAAATCGTCGAAATTTGTACTTATTAAGGTATTAAACTACGTTTTTAAATCGATTTTCTAAATACGAGGGTTTTAGACTTTAGGGTATAAAAGAAGAATAGGGGTATAAGGTATCCCCCTCGGGCTTTCTTATATATTTATATAGTCTAATATATCCGGATACTAGATACCGGCGTCTCTCTAAGTAGTATAGTATTCTAGGGCTTCTTTCGCTTTCTCCTAATAGGCCTATATAGTAAAGAAGTATAGTTCTTCTTTAAGTATTAATAGTTTCTATATAAGGTCTAGTTATAGTATATTAACCGAGGTATTAGTATAATTAGGTTCGTTAAGTATATTTATATTAAAAGTTATAAAAGTAGGTATTCTTTTATTACTACTATTAACTATTCTTAAGCGTATAGTACGTATATATATAGGTCTTTTCCTACTTATCCTAGCTAGTTACTATATTAAAAATAGTTTAAGAAGAATATTATCCTATTACGGTTAGAACCGGCGTAAATATATAGTAGAACTATATAAGGAGTAACTAGGTATATATAAGAAGAGGTAATTAAAATTACGTATCTCTTATTCTCTAACCTTATAGCCTAATTTAACGAGAATAATATTCTTAGGATAAGAAGGGTTTTTTCCGCGTCGTAGCCCCTTTTATAAGCCTTTTTTTTCCCTATATATTACCCCTTATATTAGATTACGTATCCTATTCTATCCCTCGTATCGGGTTACGTATCCTACCCCCTAGGTCGTACTAATATACCGAGACCCTCCCCGTCACTACGCTCTCAGCTATAACAAGAATACAATCTCATTCTACGTAAAAAGGTTCACCTCTTACGTAGACCGTTATACTATTAATATAAATAAAGATATTATTTATATAAGCTAAATTATAATAGTCGAGAAGATTATAAAGAACTTAGTTTATAAAGTATAAGAATACTAAAAGACTATTTATAAGAAAGACTAAAAAGAATAATAACTTATCCGAATAAACTATAATATATACGAAAAACCGTTTTCTAGATATCTTCGTTAATTATACGGATTCGATAGAATACTACTCTTATATCGAGTTTAGTATACTATTTTACTATTCTAATCTAGTATAAGGTCTTTTTAATTAAAAATAAAAAGTAATAATCGTATTTTATAAGGTTATTTAGAGCCCTATAATTTATATAAAATCGTAACCTTCTACTAGGTTTATAACTAAATAATATAAAAGTAGTAGTAGCTAATTAAGTAGTATAGATAAAACCCTTTTTAAATAAATCTATAAAATTCTTTCGTAGTACGAGAAGCTTATCACGTAATATATTATAAAAGTTATTATACTATTTTTAGGTCTCTTCTATTAGTTCTTTTAATTAAATCGATACTTATATTTAAGTCGTTTTAATAAAGTAGTAGTTCTTTTTAGTTATATATAAAAGTATCCTAGAATTAAATATAGTAAAGTTATAGATATTTATAAATTTACTTTAATATTAGTTCTTTCTTATTCTAAAGAGTTTATTCGATATTTTTTAAATTAATAGCGAAGATTTTAAAAGCTCTTAAATTTAATATTTTCGTATATTTAATCGTAATTATTATTATTATAGTAATTATAAATTTAGTATTATTAATAAGTTCTTTTAAATAGTAGATAATAGTTTTAAAAGATAAAATAAAAGTAATATTTAATAATTTATCGTAAATAAACCTATTTTTTATAAACTAAAAGAGCTTTAGTATTAGGTTATAACTAATCTTTACTATATAATAAGTATATTAGTAGTATTAATAATAGTTTTCGATATTTATTTTAAAATAAAATATTATATTTATAATTCTAGTAATTCTAGTAATTCTTTTTAATATTCTAAATTCTATTTTAAAATATAGAAGTTTTAATTAATTTATTCGTATATTATAAATTAGAATACTATAAGAATAGTTTAAAATAAATAAGTATTTTATAAAATTTATCCGATTAATTATAATATTTTTTTAAAAGAAATAGATCTATTTTTTTAGTCTTTTTCTAGTACTATTAGTATTCGAATTAAATTTTCTTATACTCTTATATATAATTTTATATAAAAATAATTAGTTTTCCGGCTTTTTAGTAGTAGTATTAAAAATAATTTTAATATAAATAGTAGTATTTTTAATAAGGAGTTTTTTATTATTCTAAAGTATATTTAAAAAGTAAAGTATATTAGTATAATTTAGATATCTATAGTAGAAATAGGTATTAGTTACTTTTCGGCGTACGATTTCCTCTTATAATACTTATTTTAAGCGTTTTCTATAATACTAAAAATCCGAGGAGAGGCTAAAGCCGATAAGGTATTTATTTAAATTTATATACTCTTTCGAGTATACGAGTTAAGGGCTTAAATATAGGCGATATTCGAATCGATATCTATAAAGTCGTAAAATAAAGGAATAGTAGAGATAATAATATTAATACTACTATATATATAAGAAATAGTAGATATAGTATAGTATAAATATTAGAAAAAGCCTTTAATATTTATAGATTAACTTAAATATAATAGTAGTATTAGACTTATTTAGTAAGAATATTTTTACCTTTTTCTAATAGTAGTATTTCGAATTAATTAATTTATATTATAATAGAGGTTATTAATTTTTATATATTCGGTTTATTCTAGTTTATTAATTTTAATTAGTAAGTATTTAAATTTAGTATAGTAAATATTAAAGTCCGAGGTCCCCTATTTTAAATTAATCTATTTAGTATAAGTAGTATATTTATAAGTAGTATTAGTATAGAGGCGATTTAAATAGTTCTAGATATTATTAAGTAGAAGTATAGCTTTTTCGAATCTAGTACTAATAAAAAGGGTATAATTTATATTAGCCGAGCTTTTTAAAACTATATAAAGAATAGTAATTTAAGAAGCTATCTATTCGGGCACCCCTATAGATTTATCCGGGCATCCATATAAGTTATTAATACTACTAAACTGGTAGTAGTAGATTTTACCCCTCTACGTTTAAAATAACCTAATAAATAGTAAAAATATCGTAAAAAATTATAAAAATCTCAAAAAACGTATATTAGGCTTATATAAACCTATATTTATATATAAGATTTTATATACGTTTTTTACAACTTTTACGATATTTATTAAGGTTTTTTTAATAAGCGGTAGAAATAATAGTTTTATATCGAATATATCGCGGGGTAAAACGTACCTTAAGTAAGCGGAATAAAACTATCGATTCTATCCCTTAATATAAAAAGTCTAATAAAATTCGTAAAAGTTATAAAAAAGCTATATAGTAGCTTTATATATAAATATAGGTTTATAATTACCTAATATATATTTTCCGAGATTTCTACTATTTTTTTTACTATTTAATAGGTTATTTTAAACGTTAAGGGATAAAATCTACTACTAATAGTTTAGTAGTATTAATAACTTATATAGATACACGGATAAATCTATAGGGGTGCCCAAATAGATAGCTTCGTAAATTAACTAGAGATACTAATAAATACTTCTATATCGATTCGGAGTTTTATATAAGCTTTATTTTACTAATTTCGAATTTCTAATTTAGAGCTATTAAACTTAACGAGTAAGGGTAAATAAGTATACGCTTCTATTCTACTAGGTTTAATAAGTAGGATATAAGGTATTAGGGAAATAAGTACTAAAATAAATAAATCTAGTAATCTTAATAATACTATAAGTAGTTTAGTAGTTATTATAATATCGTTCTTAATATAAATTTTATTAGGGCTTACTATAGAGGTAATCGGTATTTAGATATAATATTAAAAGTATAGATCGCCTATTAGAAGCTCTTATTAGCTTAATATTAATTAACTCGTTATATAAGGAATTAGAGGCATAGGTCGCTTAAACGGAAGCCTAGATAATTTAAGTAGAAGCTTAGATAGCTTAATCGGATACCTATATACTTTAATCAGAGGTATATAGATTACCTAGGTTTAGAAGTATATAAAGTACTTAATTTAATTAACTCGTTAAAAACGAGTAATAATATACTAGATAAATAGAGAAATTAAGGTTCGAGACTAATAAAAGTTTTAAAAAGTAATCTAATTAATTATTAACGATAACGCGCTATAATTAGTAGTTTAAGGTACTAATAGACTTTATTAATTAGATAACGAGAGTAAGCTAAACGAAGCTCTTATAGGATCGAAAATAGGGTTTCCTAGCTCGTAATATAGTTATATAATAATAACCTCTTAGGTCCTACTGGTCTTACCCCGTAATAGTAATTAACTTTTATATATATAGTAATAATTTTAGACTTTTTTATCTATATTATCTCGGGGAAGATATAGTATTATAAAAAGGGTAAGATTATAAATAATAAGGTTCGTACTTTAGATAAATAGGTTATAGCCTGAATAGTAAGCGATAACTTCTATTTAAATAAAAACCCCTAAAAAGTCGGCGAAGTATTATACTAAGAATTAGTAAAATTATTTAGAAAAAGTAATAATATAATTATCGTATTCTAAGTAGAAGCTAACTTTTAAAACGAGCTAGAAATTAACTTTACTAAAAGTAATATAAAAAAGGTATAACTTATCTACTAAGAGATAGTATATTTAAAACTAGATATTTTAATTATAACTTATAAGTATATAAATATTATTAAACTAATTAGAATTAGCTTTTATAAAATTAAATAATTAGAAGATAAAATAGTATATATAGTATATAATTAGTCGAAATTACTAAAATATATACCTAAATATTATTAGCTTTATAAAGTTATTATTAAAAAAGGTTTAATTTTAGATATATCCTAGAATAGATCCGTTTTATTTATAGCGCGATATATAGTTTAAGTAATAGATAATATTTCTAGGTTTAGGAAAGTAATTATTATTATAAGTAAAATTAAAATAGTAGATTAGTACTTAGCCCTATTAAAGATATTTATAACGGAATCCGAGACCCAAATAACCTAGATTTAGTATAATAATAGTACTAATATTAATATTAGTGCTTGATTCGTGAGGAAGGTGCTATAGGGCTATATTACGTGGAGATTATTAATAAGAGACCCTATGTAAATAAGTAGTCTACCCTAGATAGTTTAGTTAGCTTTAATTAACTAACTAAGTCTATAATACTATTAAGTCTCTATTTTAAGACGTTCTATTCTATTACCTTAGCCTCTATTTTAAAGGCCTATCCGTTTATTCCCTAGATCTTTATTTATTCTACTACTATTATTTTATACTTTAGGTAAATTAGTAGAGCTATCGAGGAATAGCCGAAGCTAAGACCCTATTCGCGATTATTATCGCTATCGCTATTACTATCGCTATAGCCGTTTCGCTAGTTATTAGTATTATTAGTTATTACTAATTATCCTTATCGAATTAATCCTAGACTACCTCCTATACGTAGGTTATATACTATTATTACGTTATTAAAAAGCCTAGCCTATAAGTTACTAGTCTTCCGAATAGTAATAATACCTTTTTAATATACTAGTTTCTCGGGTAGTTTACTAACTATTATACGAGACCTTTAGAGAACTACGATTAGAGATCTTAAATAAGGAGAATAGTCCTCTAAGTAGTAACCTAGAATCGATATTATTATTACCCTAGATAGCCTTCGATATAACTAGGAAAGTACTACCTTTAGAGAGGATCTAGATTTCTATAACTTATACTTTAAAAATATATACTTTACTAATCTCTTTACCGGAAGACCTAGAACCTCCCTCTCTATCTATTAGATCTAAGAATAGTACCCTTATATACCTACCTAAGTTTAATCTAAGAGATAAGCTCGTATAAATTATAATAAATTAACGCCTAGACCTAGTTCTAGTCCTTAGACTACTAGCCTTAACTACTAGGTTTAATAGTCGTACGAGTACTACTTACTAGCTAGCTTTTTTATACTAGGAGCTTAAGCCTTTAGATATTACTATAGATAACTATCCTAACCTCGTACTAAAGACTATCGATATTAGCTATTCGGATAAAGCTACTACTTATATCGACTTAAATACTTTATTTAGAACTACCGTAAATAGATAGAATATAAGTACTAGTACTAAATAGGATATTTAAGCTATAGAATAGTAACTAATTAAACGCTTCCTTATAGCTATTAGTAAGACCCCTTAGACCCTAGATATTCGATTATTTCGGTAGAATAAAGATAAACTACTATTAGCTTATTTTATATATACTTAGGCTTTATTAAAGTAGACTAGAGGATATAAGGGGACCTTTATATCGCTTTTAATAGTACTAGAAAAGTACTATATATAAACGATTATTTATATATTCTACTACGGATTAGCTAACCTAGAACTATACTTAGAAGTAATTAATTATAGGGCTATACGGCTATACTTACTAAAGGACTACTATAAAACTATATTAGCTACCTAGTAAATATTAGATAAACGAACTACTATAGTTAAATAGTTTAATAATTAAATAAAAGCTCTTATACTTAAAGATTATATTAAAAGCTTAGGTATTAATCTAGATAAGATAACTAGAGGTACCTCGTATATAAGCTATAATTAGCTAGTAGTAGTTCCTATATACTAGGGAATACTTAGAGGCTTTCTTTTATATTTAGCTAGGTTATTACTATTACTATCTAATTTACTTATAAGTATACTACTTAGCTAATTATACTAATAAAGATAGGCCCCTCTATATTAGTATACGCCTACTCCTCTTTAAGATTACCCCTATACTCTACTACCTCTACTACCGGTTTATAATAGTTAGAATTATACTTAAAATAGTATATATAGTAGCTATTAGGTAGAATATAAAGCCTAGTAATAGTCCTTATACCCCTTATAATAGTAGTAATAATAGTAGTAATTCTAACCTATATAGCCGATTTAGTACGTCCTAGATAACTAGCCCTAGACCGGTAAGACCTCTAACTCTAGATCTAATTAGAGGTTATCTACTATCCTAGAGCCCTTATACGATACTAATTAGAACGAATAATATTCCGATATACCTTAAATCCTACCTAGGACCTAGTTTAAGAACTTATTCGTTAATAGATTAAAGGATATTACTAGTAGGAGTATTTATATTAATTATAGTAAAAAGGGATATATATACCCTAGGTATACTAACCTTACGAAATTATAATTATAAGAATATTCTTACTTAAAATAAATAATCTTTCTAAATAAGTTAGCTAGACGCGCGCGTAATAAGGCCTTTAGGGGTACTATCGATATATACTCTATTTAAATAGCTTATATTAATATAATAGAAATAGCTAGATCTTAGGATACCTAGAGAGAAGTAGTAGATATAATAGATAAAGCCTATACTAACGATTTTATACTACCCTAAGAGAAGGATAATTCGATAGTATTATTATCCGCTATAATAACCCTATCGTCGTCTATATAATTGTATACTTAGACTATTTCGACTTATTATATAGGTATTACTATTCTACTTACTTTAACTAAAACTATAAAGAGGGTATACTTATATATAGCTATACCTTTTAATACTAGTTAGCGAATTATAAAGTTCGGGCTTATAGACCTAGCTATTAACTCTCCTACTATAATCTTAGAGAGTAATAATAATAAAGCCCCTAGTATTAACGATAAATATACTTAGGCTATATAAGAAGTTTTAAAATTAGATTTAGACCTAATTATAAAGGCCTAGGCTATAGAGGCTCTTATAACTAAGCCTATAATAAAAAAGAGATATACTATTAAAAGTAACCTTATTAGTATAGCTTTAGTTAAAAAAGCTATAAAACCTATACTAGAGATTATAATATACGAAAGTCTTAGACTTTTTAATTTTAAGAAATTAGCGAACGACTTCTAGGTAATAATATTACTTACGGATTTATAGTAGGTATCCCCCTAGGTTACTAAAGAGTTCCGGAATTTATTAACTCGTATCTAGAAGAAGAAGAGTAAGGGAATTAACCCTTAGACGGCTTATAAAATTCTAATACTAGTACTAAAAGCTTACTAAGTATACGATCTAGCTATACCTAGGGTCGTACCCGCTTATATTACGTAGTTATTAGATAAATAGAAGGATAATATAAAAGCCTATAAACTACTATTAATTATTATATTTTATATAAAAAGTACTAAATAACTAAGAACTTTCGAATTAGATAAAGTAGACGCTTATACCGATTAGGGTTCTTAGTATAATATTATATCTAAAGATCTTATTAATAAACTTATTATTACCCTACGGAAACTTAAAAATATTAGCTTTAAAGGTCTATACTTATCTATATCTAACGTAAACCTTATACCGGTCTATAAATATATAGTTCTAATTATAAGTATTCTAGGATTAAGCGTAAGGTATAGGCTATTATATAGCCTATACTTAATTTAGCTTTAGATAGTATATATATATTACTAGGCCTACTATAGCTATATAATATAAATACTATATTTAATATTAGATCGAGCTCGCTAATAGTAGGAGACCTAGCTATTAAAGAATTACCTAGAGTATTAAAAAGGCTTTTACTTAAACCGGTTTTATCCTAGAGGCTTCTATTATTTCTATCTTCTACTAATACCTTAAATATAGTAGAAGATAATCTTAGCCTAGAAGAATCCGGTAAAAATAATAATAATTCTAATAATAATTCTAGTAATAGTAATTTAGAAAACTAGTTAAACTATTACGACTTTAGTATATTATTAAATTACTTATTTTATTAGTACTTTTATACTAAGCTAATTTAACTACCGACCCCTAGAGACTAATAGTCTACGATTAGCCTTTAGAGCGAGCGCCTAGGATTACCCGTAGATATAAATAAGCTAATACCGATAAGAAGTACCGATTAGTATTAATTACTTATAGTACTAAAGTAGATATTATCCCCTAATACCCCGGATTAGGTCTAATAGCCCTTATACGATAGAATTATAATATAGATACCGTAGATATAGTTCTATAAAATACTCGTAGATTTCCTATAAACCGATATATTAATCGATTCCTAGTATATAGTTTTACT
>JAOYNU010096353.1:0-139545 GCA_026745395.1 Tympanopsis confertula | reverse complement strand
AGAGACTATATATATTTTAGTTATTTAATAGTTATTTCCCCTTTTTCGTAGTTAATATCTATTTCTTAACCTAGAAAAGTTCTTAGTCTTCCTATATATTATATTTTAAAGTTCTTTTTAAGGTTATTTATAACTATATTTATAGTATTTTCGTCTAGACCGAAAACTACTAGATTATCGATATAATATCTAATAAAAATTACTTTTTCCGGATAAAAAAACACGCTATTATCTTCGGGGAACTTAGAAAACTTTTCTAATTCTAGTAGTTTAAAAAGATAGTTATACTATAGTCTAGGTACTTATTTTAACCCGTATAGGGCCTTTTTAAGCTTATAAACTAAGGTTTTTCCTTTTTCGAAGCCTATAGGTTATATAACGTATATATCTCCGTCTATATCGGAGTATATAAAGGCGTTCTTTATATTATATTAAAGAGCTATAAATCCTAGTATAACTAATAGATATAGTAGTATTCTTAGAATTTCTAGTCTAGCTATTACGGAAAAGGTCTATAGATAGTCTATTTCTAGAATTTATTTATATCCTTATACTATTTATCTAGATTTATATCTAATAGGGTTATTATTTTTATTAGTTTTAATTTTATAAACCTATCTTCCTCTTAGTATATTTACTTCTAAGGGGGGTTCTATTAGTATATAGGTTTCTTATTTTTCTAGTTCGGTTATTTCTTCTCTTATAGAATCTAAATATAAATTTTTATCCGGACTTTTTATAGCTTATAGATAGGTAGTAGGTTCGTTATTTATATTAGTTATAAGTATAAGATCTATAGTAGTTTCTATTAAATTAGATATATATAGAACCTCTAGTATTTTTATAAATTCTTTATAGTAGTCTTATAGTTTTTATTCTAATTCTATAGTAATTTTAGGGTTACTATTAGATTCTTCTTTTTCTTTATTTTATAATTCTTTTAAAGAGTTATTTAATATATTATCTTACTTTTCTTCTAGTTCTATTAGTTCTTCCGGATTAATTTATATACTTTCTTTAGTACCGTTATTAAAACTATTTTCGAATATAATAATATCTCTTAAGAAGAAGGCTTTTCTAGTAATTTTATTATATATTTTATATATATTATAATTATATATATATCCTACTAGTATTCCTTTACTAGCTCTTTTAGCTAGTTTATTCTTAGTTTAAGTTTTATAGTATACTATAGATCCGAATACTTTTAAGTATTATAAATCCGGTTTTTCGTTATAGAATTCTTTATAAAGGCTTTTACTATTTAGTTTACTATACGCTATTCTATTATATAAGAATATAGCTAATAATATAGCTTCTCCCTATAGATACGTAGGTAGATTAGTATAAAATAATATAAATCTAGCTTTATTTATAATAGTTAAGTTTATTTTTTCTATTATTCCTAGATTTTCTTTAGTATATAGTAGATTATTATACGTAGATATACCGCTTTTTTAAAAAAGATTTCTAAAGTCTTTATTTATATATTCTCTTCTATTATCTATATTAAAGATTTTAATCCTTTTATTTAAGAGATTTTTATATTTATTCTTATATTCGGTAAACGTAGTTATAGCTTCGTTTTTATATTTTAGGAGTTTTATATCTAAATACCTAGATTTTATATCTAAAAGAATAAGAAAGTATCTATATTTATTATATATAGGTATACTTAAAGGTCTATATATATTACTACTAAAATTTTCTAGTAAATTCTATTCTTTTTTATTAGTATTTATTTTATTAGGTCTTAATTTAAATTTTTCTTCTAGGTAGGCTTAGTAAATATTATTATTATCTTCTATTAGTTTTATATTATTTATTTTAGTAAGTAGTTTTATTATATTATAGTTTATATAACCTAATTTTTAATAAAGTAAGTTTAAGTTAATACCTTCTTTAACTTTTAATATCTTATTTTTATTAGTAGTTTTTATTATATCTACTAGTATAGTATATAGGCCTTTTTCTTCTTTAGAAGTTCTTATTAGAGTATTATTTTTCTCTAACTATAATCTATAAGACTTAGTAGTTATTACTAAAAAAAATTTTAAAAATTTTTCTAAGATTAATAATATTTATATTAAACTTAAGTACGTAGAAGACTTCTTCTAGTTTTAAGATAGTATTATTAATCTTAATATATATAGTTTTTTCTAGTTCTATATTTAGTTTAGTATAATTACCTTACCCTATTTCTTTATAGGATTTATATAAAGTAAAAAACTAATTTTTATTATTAATTATATAAGTAGTAGTACTACTATCGAGTATAAAATTAATTCTAAATTAAGAGTTTCCTTCTATATAAGAGACTTTTTTTTTCTCTATACTTACTAGAATATTATTAGAATTTCTCTTTTCTAGATAAGAATATTTAGTACTTACTTCGTTTTCTACTTTAATATTATTTAATATCTTAAATAGTTCTTCGTTAGTAGTCATAATAGCTAATACTATAAAGGTCTTTTCCGGTTCTTTTTCGACCTTCTTTTACCTTTTAAAAATAGCTTCGATTATAGTATCTATATCTTTTCTAGGTTTTTTTCTATTTTCTTAAAATTTTCCGGTCTTTTTTCTATATAAAGAACCTAATAATTAGTATCTATATACCCTTAAACTTTATAGTAAAAATAGTAAAGTTTATTTCCCCTTTTTTTAATAAAAAGGGCTTCGGATAGGGCTTTTTTAGCTTCTTCGTAAAAAAAGCTATAACTTTTTCTAAATTATAGTTTTCTCTATTCTAAGAGAAAGAGTAGTTAATTTACTTTATTCTTTTATTAAAATAAGAAAGTAACTTTTCTATAAGCTATATAATAGCTACGGTTTCCGGGATTTTAAGTTTTTCGGCTTTTAGTTTAAAGATATAATCTTTAAATAAGGTAAAGTATACTTTTATATTTCTATTTTTAATAGAAAGTCGTAGTAGGTCTTAAATAGTAGAGAGGTAGTATAGATACCCTTAAAGGTAATAGTTCTCTTATAGAACTTTCTAGGCTTTAAACCCGTCTTTTATTTCTTAAATTAGGCTTCTAAACCCTTATTTATAGTAAGTAGAGATAATAGCTTATACTAGGATATACTTCTTTTTTCTATTTTTTTTAACTTTAGAAGATCTTATATTAGGGATATCTAGAGGTTTAGAATTTTCTACGTATTCCTAAAGTTCTCTATAAATTAATAGAGTTTCTATATTAGAAACCTACTTTTTATAGTTTAAAGATCCCTTAAGTTTCTTAAATTCTAGCTTTATTTTAGCTATTTTTTTAACCTAAATTTCCGTTAAATAACCTTCGGTTATCTAGATCTAGATAGATAGATAATAGTTAAAAACTTAGAGTAATTACTATTTTAAACCTAGCTTATAGCTAAATAGAATCCTTAAATACCTAGCGTATAGCTAGTTTTAGACTTCTAGATACCTAGCTTATAGCTAGTTTTTCCTTAGTAAAGTTATTTTCTTTAAATCTTTTTTAAGACTTAAAAAGTAAAAGTAAAAAAAGTAAAAAATTTACTCTATAAGGAAAAATTTTTCTAAATAAAGTATTTTATATATAAAAAAAGTCGTATTTTACTTATAAATAGGAATCTTTTCCTTTTTTCTATATCCCTATTCCTTCTTCTTAAAAGTATAATAGGTCTTAAGAAAAGTAAAAACGGGTTTTATTAAGACGAGAATATAGTATAAAAGGATAAAAATAATAATAAAAATAGTATTTTTCGAATTAGTAAAAAATCCTAATTCTAGTAATATTCTTTTTATATTAATTAAAAAAGGGTAATAAATAGAAAGATTTTCGCCGGTTAGTAGAAATACGAATAAATTCGTAAAAAAGATAAAAGTTTATTTAGTATAAAGGATTTAGTAAGTAGATTCTAGCGGGAAAAAAAGTTTTTAGAATAAATATATTTTAGTAGAGTTCTAATTAGAATAAGTTTTAGTATATATATATTATTTCCTATTATAGTTAAAATATTTAGAGATAACGAGATATCTAGTAGTCGCTATACTAAACTAAATCCGGTTTTTCGTATTTATTTTTTATCGAGATATATCGAAAATATATTTATTTTTTACGGAAAAATCGCGAGAATCTAATAATAAAAAGTTATATAAATTAATTAAGTTTTAAAAGTATAGAATACGGCGAAGATATAAAGATTTATCGTATAGGGTTTTTCTTCTAATTATTAATATATTAAGAGGATAGTCTTTATAATAAGGAGAAGGAAGAGGATATAGAAAATAACTTCTTATAATAGGAATTTATATATAAGGAGATCGATAATTATATTTAGTTCCCTATTTTAAGTAGGATAGATATCTTCTTTTATAGATTATAAAGACCTATCTAGACCTATTTACTAATTAAAATAGTTTATTTTTATCCCTTATTTCGGGATCTTTTTATAATTAGCTAGTATTTACCAGCTACTTATTAGTTATTAATACCTAGCTGCATTTAGGGTTACTAGTGTTTTATGAATACCGATATTTAGTAATCGTAGAAATAGATTAATAGATAACCCTATTTTATCGAGGCTATACTTAAGATTAGCCTTCTAATCGTCGAAATTTATAGTATTTTTTTAATTTCTACGACTTACTAGTATCGAAAACCTATTTTCGGATCTTTTAATAAGTAGTTTATCCTCTATAAGTACTACGCTTATAGGTTTAGGAATATTAATAAGTAGTCCTCTTAGAGAATAATTATAGATAATTTCTATTAAAACTATACTTTCGTCGTATTCGAAGTGATTTCGGCGTTCTAGCTCTATAATAAAGACTAATAATAGCCTAATAAGTTCGTTATTAAAGATATCTCCTATACTTATTAGGCTAATAAGTCTTATAAGACGGTTATTAATATTAAGTATAGTAGTATTTTCTAGGATAATATCGAGTTATAATATCTAGTATAAACTATATAGTAATAAATAAATAAATTAAAAAGGCGATTTTTCTAGTATATATATACTTAATACTTCTCTAAGTACGATTATAAATAGAATAAGTAAATAAATAGATTAATAATATTATAATTATATTTAGTACTTAATATAAGTAAATCGTAATTTACCTTAGTTCTAGTATATTCTATTATTTTAAATATTTATTCTTTTATATATATATTTAATAAAACTATTTATAGATAATCTATTATAGACTATTAGTATAGTTTTATTTAGGAATTCTATATTCTATATTTTTATTTAGTTATTAAGTTCGTATTATAGATTATCGAGGCCTTCTAGCTAGACGTCTACGGATTATTATTAAATTTATAGTACTAGGCCTAGGTTTTATAGAATATTCGTTTTTTAAGGTTATAAAGCTATTATTATTAACTAATATAAATTAGTAATTAGTATAAATTATTAAAATAGCGATATAAATAAATAACCTAGTACTATCGGGGTAGATAATAAATTAATCGAATACGATTTAAGCCCGGGAAGTATAATTTAGCTTAATATATATAATAATTAGGTAGTTAATTCGATAAATAAATTAATATATTATTTAAAAAATTAGATCTATAAGGATTTCTTTTAGTATAATAGTATAAGAGTAAATAGAACTAGTATTTATATTAATATAAATAGTATTTTTAGTAATTCGATAGAATTTAACGAGTTTAATTAAGTAGTATTAATAGATTTAGATTTAATTCTCGAGTTATTAATTATTTATATAGAATAAATTTAAATCCTAATTAAATTTATAAGTAGTCTAAGTTCTCTAGGTAATAGTACGTAACTCCGAGGTTATCTACGTATATCGAGTTCGAAAAAAGCTACTATATAATTAGCCGACTATAATATTAATTACTATAAAAGCGATATTTAGGGTTATAATAATTAGGATTTTATTACTCTCTATAGTAGATTATTAGTTATTAGTAATTATTCTATACTTATTTACGTTTTTCGGCTAATTATAGTATTATAAAATTATACAATTTATACGATTATTCGTTAATTAGTAATTTCTTTACGCCGGTATTTATTCCGACTTATACTTAATATAAATTAAAAGCTATAAGGGATTATCGATTTTATTAAATTATTAGAAATAATAGAATTAATTATAACGATATAGTACTACTATATAAGGTTTTATTTATAAGTATATTATTATATATAAAGAGTATTAATTATTCTAAGTTATATTATACTAGTAGGCTAGAAGATAAGCTTCTAGCCTTATATATATATTACGTAATATATAGTTATATAACCTAATAACCTATTCCTTTACTACGGTGCCAGCCACGGCATCCCCGTGCCCTGACACCCACTTTTAATATATATATTAAGTAAACTTATATATTATACCTACTTTTTACTTAGTAACTAGCTTTAAGTACTTATATTAAATTATAGATAAATATTATATAAGCTATCTTTAACTAACTATAACTTATTAACTATCAGATATTACGTAATAAAAACTATATTACTATAATCCTTAATTTTTACTATATTTTAAGCTATATTACGTAATAATCTATATTCTTAAAGTAATCAGTAATCGATTACTAATTACCGGTAATCGATTACTTTGCTAATTAGTAATTAGTAATTAAAAAGTAATTAGTAATTAGTAATTAGTAATTAGAAAGTAATTAGTAATTAGTAATCAGTAATCAGAGAGTAATCATAATTATTTACAACTCTAGGTATAGCTAAGTAGATATTATACTTATTATAATTTATATATTTAAAAGCTAATTAGTAATACCTAAGTATAATACCGTATCTATAGTAGGCCTCCTAGATAGATATCTACTATAATTAAAGAGTTTTACGATAGATTTAATTAAATAACTATAATATAATTAATCTAGCAGTAGGGTTTAGTAATATCTAGGCACTAACCAGCTGTAGTTACCTCCACTAAATCTCACATATTAATATAATATTTAGCAAAAAAAAATAATTTAAAGGCGAATAAATAGAGTAAATGACCTCAATGGGAGTTGATCGAAAAGGGGTAGCTCACTGTGCGAGCGAATTAACACGTGATCTGGCGGATTTGAGCTGAGTTTAGTAGGACCGCTTGACGCGTAAACCGTGCCTGACTTGACATGAATCAGATGCATATCATCGCAGCAGAAGTCACATTTTCACAATATCAACTTCTTCACGCTAAACCATTCGCCGCTAAAAAATATTATTAGCATATACTCTTCTCACTTATTGAGAATGGCCGAATACGAAATCTATGATGACGAATGGGATGATTCCGACGAGAGTATCACGCCTGAGGACTGTTGGCATGTCATCTCGTCATTTTTTGACTCCAAGGGCCTCGTTTCACAGCAAATCGACTCATACAATGAGTTTACTACAACCACTATGCAGGAGCTCTTTGATGAGCATTCACATATCACCCTTGACTGGCCTAATCCCCCGACTAATGATGGTCGCAATATCATGCTGCGCCGCTATGAAATCAAATTCGGCAATGTTTGGCTGAGGTATCCCCGAGTTGATGAAGAGAACGAAATTTCAAAGCCACTCTTGCCATACGAGTGTCGTGACAGAAACCTCACGTACTCAAGCGCAGTTTACATCCAAGTCGATAAAAAGGCATCCATTGCTATCCAGCAGCCCATTCCGTTGAATGAGATAAACCAGCATCAACAGGAGCAGATGGCACGTACTGGTGAACATCCGGTCATGGTTCGATGGGAGGACGAGGAGATTGAACCGGAACCGTCCAGAGTCAGGGACGCCGAAAATAATACACTCATTTTCACAGGCAGACTGCCAATCATGGTCAAATCCAAATACTGCTATCTCGGAAATGATAACGATGAGGAAGATCTTTTCCTCTTGAATGAGTGTCCATATGACCAAGGCGGCTATTTCATCATCAACGGAAGCGAGAAAGTCCTCATTGCCCAGGAACGATCGGCCGCCAACATTGTTCAGGTCTTCAAAAAAGCACAACCGAACCCTTGCTTGTATACGGCTGAGATACGGAGCGCTCTAGAGAAGGGATCACGCCTTATTTCGACCCTCGTTCTCAAGTTGTACAAAAAGGGAGACTCTGCAGCCAAGAGTGGATACGGACAGACAATACACAGTACACTTCCGTACGTGAAGTCAGATCTCCCTGTTGCTATCGTCTTCAGGGCTCTCGGAGTTGTCTCGGACGAAGATATTCTGAACCATATTTGCTATGATCGCAATGATAGCCAGATGCTTGAGATGCTACGGCCTTGCATCGAGGAGGCCTTTTGTGTGCAGGACAGAGAGATCGCCCTCGATTTTATTGGCAAGCGAGGAAACCGCGACCAAGCTGGTCTTCGTCGCGAAAAGCGTGTTCGTATCGCTAAGGACATTCTGCAGAAGGAGACATTACCGCATATCTCTCAGAGTGAGGGAAGTGAGACAAGAAAGGCCTTTTTCCTTGGCTATATGGTGCATAAGCTGCTTCAATGTGCTCTTGGCAGACGTGACACCGATGACCGCGACCATTTTGGCAAGAAGCGCTTAGATCTTGCAGGTCCTCTCTTGGCAAAGCTGTTCAGAGGTATTGTCCGTCGCATAAACACTGACCTCACCAATTCTCTCAAGAAGTCCATTGAATCCAATAACACCTTTAAGGTTATGGCTCACCTCAAACACGATTTCATGACAAAAGGTCTTAAGTATTCGTTAGCAACCGGCAACTGGGGTGATGCCAAGAAGGCATCCAGTTCTACGGCGGGGGTTTCTCAGGTATTAAATCGATACACGTTCGCATCAACATTGTCGCATCTTCGACGAACCAATACCCCCATCGGTCGCGATGGCAAACTGGCCAAGCCCCGGCAACTTCATAATACACACTGGGGTTTAGTGTGTCCCGCAGAGACACCAGAGGGCCAAGCTTGCGGTCTCGTCAAGAATCTGTCACTCATGTGCTATGTCAGTGTTGGCGCTCCCTCGGATCCGATAATTGAGTTTATGATCAACCGGGGCATGGAAGTGGTCGAAGAATACGAGCCTCTCAGATACCCCAACGCAACCAAAGTGTTTGTCAATGGTGCCTGGGTAGGTATACACCAAGACCCAAAGCACCTCGTCAGCCAAGTCCTCAATACGCGGCGTCAAGCGGTCCTGTCCTTCGAGATATCTCTTGTGCGTGACATTCGTGACAGAGAATTTAAAATCTTTTCAGATGCCGGCCGCGTCATGAGACCTGTTTTCACAGTACAGCAAGAAGATATCTTGGATGGACCACCTAAAGGAGCCCTTCTACTAACAAAGGAAACCGTGCGCATCCTTGAGCTTGAACGTGAAACCCCCCCCGAAGACCCATCCAAGAAATTTGGCTGGGAGGGGCTTGTCCATGCCGGCATGATTGAATATTTGGATGCTGAGGAGGAGGAGACAGCCATGATTTGCATGACACCCGAAGACTTGGACCTCTACCGTCTGCAGAAAGCAGGAATCGAGGTGCCTGAGGATAACAATGACGATCTCAACCGTCGAGTAAAGACTAAAACCAAATCAACCACTCATATGTATACTCATTGCGAAATCCACCCAAGCATGCTTTTGGGTATCTGTGCCAGCATAATACCATTCCCAGACCACAACCAGGTAGGTACGACCTTTATTTTCGGCGTGGTATATTTCCGGACGTTTTATTAATCTGATTATAGTCCCCCAGAAACACGTACCAATCGGCAATGGGCAAGCAGGCCATGGGCTTCTTTTTGACGAATTATTCCCGTCGCATGGATACCATGGCCAACATCCTTTATTACCCCCAAAAACCACTCGCCACAACCAGATCAATGGAATATCTTAAGTTTCGCGAATTACCAGCCGGACAAAATGCTATCGTCGCCATCGCCTGCTACTCCGGATATAACCAGGAGGACTCGGTCATCATGAACCAGAGCAGCATAGACAGAGGTCTCTTCCGGAGTCTTTACTTCAGATCATATACCGATGTAGAGAAGATCGTCGGTATCAACAAGGTCGAGACATTTGAGAAGCCCTTCAGAAGCAGCACAGTTCGTCTCAAACACGGCACATATGACAAACTTGACGATGATGGTTTTGTTGCTCCAGGAGTTCGTGTATCGGGAGAAGATATAATCATAGGCAAGACGGCTCCGATAAGCCAAAGCGGTGATAATCGTGACGTGGGCCTTATGGCCAACCAATTTCAAAAACGGGATGCCTCTACACCACTCCGCAGTACCGAAAACGGTATCATTGATTCTGTGCTTGTCACGGCAAACTCAGAGAATCAGAAGTATGTCAAAGTTCGAGTCCGAACAACAAAAGTCCCACAAATCGGCGACAAATTCGCGTCACGTCACGGGCAGAAAGGCACAATTGGTGTCACATATCGCCAAGAAGACATGCCGTTTTCCAGAGAGGGCATCACGCCCGACATCATTATCAATCCCCACGCCATTCCGTCCCGTATGACTATCGCACATTTAGTTGAGTGCCTGCTCAGCAAAGTATCTACCCTCAAAGGCATGGAGGGTGATGCAACCCCGTTTACTGACGTCACCGTGGATTCCGTCTCCAATTTACTACGAGAGCATGGATACCAGTCCCGCGGATTTGAGATCATGTACAACGGTCACACGGGTCGGAAACTGAGAACACAGATCTTCTTTGGCCCAACGTACTATCAACGGCTACGACACATGGTCGATGACAAGATTCACGCTCGCGCCCGTGGTCCTGCACAAATTATGACCCGACAACCTGTCGAGGGTCGCGCTAGGGATGGTGGCCTGCGTTTCGGAGAGATGGAACGAGATTGCATGATTGCCCATGGAGCTGCTGCGTTTCTAAAGGAGAGACTTTTCGAGGTCTCCGATGCATTCCGAGTGCATATCTGTGAGATATGCGGGCTTATGACGCCGATCGCGTAAGTACACCTCAATTACATGTGGGCCATGTGCTACCTTAAGCTAATGCCTGAATTATAGAAACCTATCGAAACAATCTTTTGACTGTCGACCTTGCAGGAACAAGACAAAAATTGCGCAGATCCATATACCTTATGCTGCTAAGCTTTTGTTCCAAGAGCTTCAGGCAATGAACATTGCCTCTCGTATGTTCACTGATAGATCAGGGATCACAATTCGGTAATGCTCTTGATAAAAAAAAATCGATGACACTGCAAATCGATAAGTAGTTCATAAGTAGAGATAGTATCCTCGTGATAGAGAATGAACGGAAGCAGAATAGTCTTGGTCAATAGTCTACAATGACCTTCCAGACACAACATATATGTTGTCAGAAGACCTGGCGTATAAGATTGCTTGCCTGTCTTTGTCCTCTCTTGTCCTAGACGTCCTTCTTGATAAGCCTGTTTTCTCGATCCTTAATTATCTCTTGGCGGAAGTTACCAGACTATTAGAGACGGTCTGGTCCTTTTTGTATTCGACTTCCAAAGCTCTCTGTAACTCAAAATCTAATTGTCGTTCCCGTTTAACTTTCTGATTCTCCAGGTCTCGTAAAACACCCTGATGCATGGCCTAAGAAATATAGTCTGTTAGAATAAATTATAATATCGGTTATGCTAAGAACCATACATGTTGTTCGGTTTTCTGTTTGATATGAACGACGATAACCGTGCTTATAGCTAACAATGATGTTATACCAACGGCCAGCCTCGACGTGTAAGACATGGTAGTCTATAGTACTATTCTAGTGGGAGAAACTAACGGAAGGCCATAGATTCTGGGATATATAATAAGACTTACTAATATAATACCATTATGTGAAATCGTTTATTCAGAAATACTAATAGCCGGACAGAAATAAAGCGTTTGTATTCGTTCGGATATAGGATAGAGTAGGGTACCCTAAATGCAACTACCCCTTAATATAACTAATTATAGTAATATCTATACGAACGAAAAATTATATTTATCTACTAAATTTATATAGAACTACGGAATTTTAACCTAAAATAATAATTATATATCTTCTATAGACCGAGCCTTAATAGCTTTTATTTCTTCTAATTACTCCTTACTATATAAGTATTAATATCGTATTCGTACTTCTTTAGCTTTAACTTAAATCTTCTTAATATCTAGTACCCTCGTAAACTAGTCTTATACGCTATATTTAATAGTCCTACGAATATTAAGTTTCTATAAGTCTAACTATACTTCTAATTTATACTTCTAATATTAAATTATCGTATATTTAGTATTTAGTTTTTAGTATACGTTAGTTATTAGTCTAGTAGTATATATTTATTTTTTAATTAATATCTTTTTCTCTATTTATTTAGTTAGATTTATATAATCTATAAGAATTATAAACTTTTCCGAGATACTCCGAAGCTCTATTCTTTATTCTTTTAAATAGTAGATAATAGCTAATATCTTTTTATCCTTAATTTTATAATTATATTCTATTAAAGTTGGTTTTTTATTATAGTATATTATTAGGTATAATTACTATAATTCCGGATCGATTTAAGATAATATACCCTTATAAGTATACCCGGAGTAGTCTATTTCTAATATAGTTTTCTATTTTAAATCTTATTAGGATAGTACTAGGGCTTTATAGAATTAGTCTTTTAGGTACTTAAAACCCTTATTTATTTTATTTAATTTATATAAAATACTATTTTATCCTAATAAATTCGGTTAGTAGTTTTATTAATTCTAAATAATATAGTAAAAAAGTATAATAAAAGTTAGTAAATCTAAAGAATCCCTTAATTCTTTATATAAATACTAGTACTATTTAAGTTTAAATAACTTCTACTTTTACTAGGTCTATTTTTACTTCTTCTCCTATACGAATAATATATCTAAAATATTTGATTTCTTTTATTATAAACTCGTATTTAAATAAATCTAAAAGTAAACCCGCTTTTTATAAATAAGTAAGTATTTTCTTTAATTTTATAGATTATTCTTCCCGGGTTCTATTTAAATAGACTAATATATTATCTATAAATATAATAGCGAAATCTCCTAAATCCTATTAGAGGGTAATATTAATATACTTCTAAAAAGATATTAGCCTACTACTAAACCTAAATAGGTAAACTATTTATTTAAAGAATTTAAATCTTATTCGAAATACTATCTTCTTTTTATCCTTTTCTTATATTCTTATTTTATAGAAATTTATAATTATATTTAACTTCGAAAACTACTTATATTTTACTAGTATTTATAATATTTCTTAAAAGAATAATAGTAGATATTAATCTTTTATTATTATTATATTAAGCGCCTAGTAGTCTACGTAGAACCGAAGCCCTACCCTTAGTTTCTTTATAAATAAGATTAGAGCTTTTATATCTATAGAACTAACCCGGATAAATCCTTTCTCTAGTAATTTATATAATATCTTTTTTAAGATAGTTACTACTCGTAGTTACTTGGTCGCTCCGTAAGATAAAGAAGAAAGAGGATAATAAGTAGAATAAAATAGAGGTTCTCCTATCTAAGAAGAAACCGAATTAGTTACCGCGCTTTATAGACCCCTTTCCTATTCTCCTCCTCTCCTTTTAGATCTACTAGTACTTTTAAAAGAAGTAGTCGAAGAATAATATTATAAGTATATTATAGTAGTAATAGAAGAATACTAATATTAACTAATTAATAGTATTATACCCCCTAATCTATTTATTTAATTTAAGATTTAGAAGGAGGTAAACTAAAATATATATACTATATAAGTAGCTTAGAAAAAGGAGGATAAGCCCTAGGTATCTAGTAAAACCTATATAGTAATTCTATAGATAAGTTTATTTATTAAGTTTAAAAGAAATTTAGAAGAGAATAAGAATATCTTTTTATAGTAGTTATATTATACTATTAGTTTATATAAAATTAAAAACGATATCGAGAAAGTAATACTAGGGTAAGCTAATTTTAGAAGATAAATTAGAACTTATTAGACTATATATATCTCTAATACTTATAATAACTAGATATCTAGTATTACTTAGAATAATTTTTTAGGGTTTTTAGACTTAGAATTAATTTTACTTTATTTATATAGTAGAAATACTATAGTAGTATTAATAAACTAGTAGTAATAAGAATATAAATTACTAATTACTATAATTTATAATATCTTAAGGATTAAAGCCGAAATCTTATAAGAGTTTTCCGAACTCTTCTAGGTATTTATTATCTAATATATAACTAATAAAAAAAGTAAGAAGATTATTATCTTTAGGGCTAGCTCTACTCCCCCTACCCTCTAAAAGCTAAGAAGCTTCGTTTTAGCCGAGGAAAAACCCCTATAGTAGACTTACTATTTAAAGGATAAAAGGCGTAAGAACGATCATAATAAAGACTTAACGTATAGAAGTACTAAAAGACTTTATAATATACTAAAAAGCTTATTTATAAACCTTTTAAAAGTTTAGAAAAATAATACTATTAATAAATAACTTTATCTTAGCTATACTATAAATATACTTTAGGGGTATAGGGTAAGGAGAGATTCTTCTATATTTAAGTACTATATATAGCCCTAAATTATACCTAGTATAATAGAAAGTCCTATACGACTAAAAACTACGGCTTACTTTTTCTCCTAGCTAAAATAGCTATATAAAAGAAATTAAATAATAATAGAGTACCGATAACTAGAACTAGATTTTAGGATAAAACCCGACGACCTATTTTTATAAAGAAAAGACTTATTATACTTATTATCGTAAAAATAAGAAATCTATAAGAAAATATAAGTATTCTTCTAAATATAAAAGCTAAACTATAAATTATAATTAATAAAACCTAGTAGAAGAAAAAAAGTAAAGCTATACTTATATTTATAAGAGATATAATCAATACCCTAATAGCCTAAAGAGATATAAAAATAGGAGGAAAAATAACTACTATTATAAAGAGTATAGATTTAGAAGGAAAAACTTAGACTTTTAGTTATAATATAATCGGCCTCTATTTTTCGAGCTTAAGCTCGTATTTTTCGAGCCTACGGAGGTGCTATTTAAAAGTATCGCCCCCCCCCTATTATATAGATAAGTACTTAATAGCTAGCTTATAGTACGAATAATCTAGTATAGTAAATATACTATACTAGCCGTCTACTATAACGCTTCTAATCCTACTATTTAGTACGGTAATCGAATTTATATAGTATTAAAAGTTAACTATACTAGCTAGAATAGCTATTATATACGATCTATATAATAGGGGGGGGGAGCGATACTTTTAAATAGTACCTCCGTATTCTGCTCCGATTAGGTAAAGTCGTATTAACTATTTATAGAGTACTTTCTTTAGTAAACGTACTAAAGAAATAGTTTAACTTTAAATATTAATAAAAAATTAAGATAAAATCGTATACGGTCGGAAAATGTCCTATATAATAGATAAAACTCTTATTAATCTATATATAAATTTATTTAAATTTTAATAAATTTATTTATATTTTTATAGGGTTATTTACTATAAGATAGGTTTAGAAGTTATATAGAAAAATAACTTATACTTTTATTAGGACTAAAAATATAAGATAAAATTATATAAAATCGGGGAAAAAAGTATATATTAGATAATAACCTTAAGTAGTAATATATTAAAATAGATTATTTTTAATAAATTTAATCGTATTTTTATAGGCTTTTTTAATATATAATAAATTTAATAGTTACTTATCTAGTACTTATCTAGATATATAACTACATAGACTTTACGTAATCGGAGCAGAATAGGCTCGAAAAATGCGAGCTTAAGCTCGAAAAATGGAGGCCGGTCCATGACAGATATAGTCGCTATCGTCGATACATTCGCAGTTATTAATATAGTTACTATTATTAATATAATCTTCCCTAGTAATAAATTTAATTAGTGTTAATATTATAACTATTAGTTAATTAGAATATTTTATAAATAAAAAGTATATACTCTTAGTATAGAAATAATAATTATAATATAACAGTACGACAAGTAAAGTAGTAATAAAGAATAAAAAGAGGAAATTTAGATGAAATTTAAAAAAACTATAAAAAACTTATATATAAGGAAAATAATTTCGATAAATAAATTAGTATAGTAATAGAATAAAAAAAATAGTAGAGGTTAGCCGATAATAAAATGAAGTATAACTAATACTTAAGAGCTTATAAATAAAACCCTAGCGAAGATATATAAGTAATTATAGTAATTACGATTTAAATATATAGAGGAGGTATACGAAGAGTAGGGGGTTATATTATAGACTTAGGCCTATTAGCCTATACCTAGTACTTATACGGGCCTGAAGCTAGGCCTAACTTAATTATATAAGGTATTTATATAGGGTATATTTACCCTAATTATATAATAGATATCTTCTTTTCCGTCTTTTTCCTTCTTTCTATATACGATAAATTAATATACTATCGACGCCTATTTATACTCTTACTAATAGGGCTAGTCCTTCACATTTATTAATATTAATACTAATAATAAGTTATAAAGTATAATATAATGACCTGGTTTAGAGAGACCGGTTATAGATAAAGTCAAGTAGGCTTAAACTATATTAGGTTATAGCTAATAGCTAGTACTAATAGCTAGAATATAGTTATCTACCTTCTAAAAAGGGGTTTCCGGCGCTTAACAGCTAAAAACTCTTATTTATAGATTTTATATAGAAAAAGATTACCCTGAGCAACGGCGTTAAAAGACTTAAAGTATTAACGTATATTTTTATTAATTTAAAACCGATTATAGATAGAAACGCTAGTCCTACGTAACCTAACTTATTATTTATACTAAATTCCGACTATATCGAGCTTTACGTACCCTCCGACGACCCTACTAAATTTAATTTTCCTTTATTACTTATATAAACTATATATTAAACTTACTACTATATAATAATTTTTAAAAGATATTAATATTAAACCCTTTTATATCGTTATTTTCTTATAAAATATTTAATAGGCTTTATATTTTATCGAGGTTTACCTCGATTAAGCCGGCTAAGACGAGTTTCTTATAGCTTTTTTCTAAAAAGGCTAGTAACTTATCTCTCTTTTATCTTCCGACTTTTATAATAATAGTTTTAATAGAATTAAGTACTAATATTATAGTATTCTTTTTAAAAAACCCGGGGAAAAAAGGGAAAGAAATATCTATTTTAGTATATATAGTAGTTATTTTCGTTATATTAATAAGTAAAAGTAGTAATAATTTAAATAAATTTATAAGTATTTAAATAAATTTATAAGTATTTAAATAAATTTATTTAAATCTAATAGAAAATAGTATAGAATCTCTAAGGAGAAAGCCCTCTTTTTATACTAATAAAAGCTCTTCTTATAGCTAGTAGTAATAAAGTTTTCTATATAACTTACTCGGTAATATACGGGGAGACTTTTAGATATAAATTAAATTCTAATTATTCGGGGTTTAGCTTTTTTTAGTATAATTACGAAAGTTTATTACGAAAATTTATTAAATTAATACTAATTATTAAGCTTTAAAAATAAAAAGTATTACGTCTTACTATATTTTTTATCGTAGTATAGCTCGGATAGGTTTAAAATCTATCCGGCTATACAAATCTTTAATTATAAAAAAAACATAGAAAAAGAAATAGCTATAATTATATATTTAGAGAAGTATTTATTTATTCTAAGTTATATTTAATTATATTCGACTTTGATTAAGCCCGATTAGAATTATTCTAGGCTAATCTATGCCGATCTCTCCTTATATAAACTTATTACGGTCTTTTCTAGTATATATAAATTAATATAAGTTATAAATTTAGTACTTTTCGCTAAAATAAACTAATATATATAAAATATTTGCCCTGAGTAACGGTTTTAAAAGGCTTAAAGTATTAACGTATCTTTTTATTAATTTAAAACCGATTATAGATAGAAACGCTAGCCCTATATAACCTAACTTATTACCTATACCTTAGAAATTCCGAGCCTTATATATTAATACCCTCCGACGACTTTACTAAACCCTATCGATTACCCTTTATCTTAATTTTCTTTAATTACTTATATAAATTACGTATTAAACTTACTATTATATAATAATTTTATAAAGATATTAATATTAACCCTTTTTATATTATTATCCTCTCGTAAAGCCTTTAATAAGTTTTATATTTTATCGAGGTTTACTTTAATTATACTAGCTAAGATAAGTTTCTCGTAGTCTTTTTCTAGAAGGGCTAGTAACTCGTTTTTCCCTAATCTTCCGACTTTTATAATAGTAGTTTTAATAAAGTTAAGTACCGATACTATATATAAAAGATTACCGGTTATTGAGTTTAAAGACAGAGTATATCACGTCTTACTGTATTTTTTTATCGTAGCATAGCTCGGATGGGTTCAAAATTTATCTGGCTATACGAATCTTTAATTATATAAAAAAATATATATAAGATAAATATAAATAAGGTATTTAGTGTAGCGACCTAGATAGTATTAAAGATTTTATTAAAAGAGGAAATAAATAAATTAGAACTACTAGTAGAGTAATAAAGTATAACTATACTAGATATATAAATAATAAAAGGTTTAGAAGACTAGTACGGAGGTGCCATTCAAAAGTCTGGCCCCCCCCCTGTTATCTAGATTATATATAGCAGCTGGCCTATAGTACGAATATTCTAATTTAAGAAGACTATAGTATACCTATTTTTCTATATACCTACGTCTAAACTATCTAGCTAGCTCGTATTTATAATCTCCTCCCTAACTACTAGTTTATTCGATTTTTATACGGTAGTAGAAGCTAGCCGTGCTAGCTGTAACAGCCGTGCCAGCTGCCATGTGTAATCTAGATAACAGGGGGGGGGGGCAGACTTTTGAATGGCACCTCCGTATAAGGAATTATTTAAATAAGTTATATCTATATAATTTTAGTTTTAGATATAAGTAGTTGAAGTAATTATTATAACGGTCTACGTAAGAGGTGAACCTTTTTATATAGAATGAGATTATATTCTAAACTAAAGAGAAGAGAAGGAAGAAGGAGACCCTATAGGAGGCGTAGGGTTTTTTATATATAGCGAAAGACCCCTAAGGGGTCCGGAGAAGTCCGTATAGTTCTATAAGCCTAGACCTAGGTTATAGTTTAATAAAAGAGGCTAATAATATATCTTAGTACTTAGAAATATAGTATTTTAATAGTATCTTATATTATCGGAAGACTAGTAGAAAACTAGTATTTAAGTACGGGGTTTTCCTATACTAGGGTTCTAGAATATACTACTATTAATTACTAGTTCGATAATTAAATTACTAAATCGAAAATAAATTCTTTAGAATACTTAAGTTCTCCTAGTTCTAGAGGTAGTATTTTTTATCGATTTAACTAGTATTCGTAGAGCTAGATGGCGGCGAAAATAGTAGGGTATCGGATAATATTAAAAAGGTTATATAATTAATAACTAATATACGTATAGGGCTACGTATAGTTTAGCGAGGGCGTAGCTAAAGATTTTTAGAAAAGTCTTAACTTTTTAGATTAGCCTTTCTCTCCCCCCCCCCTTTTCTAGGGTTTTATAGCTTATAGAACTTTTAAAAGATTAGATTCGTAGACTTCTAGAGCTTCGGTATTTAGGAAGTCTTCTAGGGTTTTTTAGTAAATTCTATATAAGTTTTCTACTTAATTAAAATACTAAAATAACTATTTTTAGATTAGTAGTACTATAAAATCTTTTCTATAACTTACTCCTTTTCGATATAGTTATTAAAAACTTCTAATAATTAGATAAAAAGTAGTTCTAAATAAGTTATATTTTAGGAAAGAAATAGGTTTTCGGAAACTCGGCGTAGAAGGTCTATATAGAAAACGGTATAGATTCTAAGAGGAGTATCGAAAGTAAATAGTATAAAATCCTACTAGACTTATAACCTTATATAGTAGGGCTATCTAGTCTAGTTTCTTCGAAGGTCTAATAGTTCTAATATTCTTTAAATATAGTAGAATTCTATCCCTTATCTTATAGGATTCCGAGGCCTATTATAACTAATTCGCGTATTTTTCTTAGGTTTTTTAAGTATTTATTATTACTACTACCGCTAAATCGTAATAATCTCTTAGTTTTCTAACTTATTTATACCCTTTTTCGGCCGTATAAATAGTAGATCTAGTAAAAGACCTTATATTAAGTTCTAGGGTCTCGAAGTAGTATCCGTAGTTTAAGAAGAATAAGGAGAATTAGGTAAATATAGATTTTCGGTTACTAAAAGTAAGTATCGTATTAAGTAGTAATATATCCTAATTATCCTAGTTAAATAAGTAAAAGATCTATAAGTAAACCTCTAATTCCGTATTTAAATATTCTATAGATCTATCGGTCTAAGGATAAAAAGCCGTAGATAAATACCTTTAAATTCCTAGAGATTAGTAAACCTCTTTCTAGAATAAGCGGGTAAACTAGGGTCTTTTATTAGAAACTATAGTATAAAGGAGTCTATAATATACGTAGATATACTATAGGAAAATATAGGCGATATCCGGGGCTTTTATCGTCTTTATAAGTATAAATATAAGACTTTTCGTAAATCTATTTATAATTACTAGTATAGTAGACCTATTAGGAGTTTTAAAAAAGTCTACTATAAAATCTATAGATAATTCTTACTAAAATCGTTCCGGAATAAGTAGGGGATTTAGAAGACCTTTTTTCTAATCTCTTTAGATTTTACTTTATAAATAGATCTAGTAGTTTTATATAAAACGATATATATCGGAAAATAGACCTAGTTATATATAGTACTTAGAATCTAGATCTCTTATAACTTCTCTACCGGGGTAGCTGGTAGTAAGGGAATCGTAGATTTATTAGATAATCTTAGTTCTAAAAAGCTCGAAAAAAAGTATTTAGATTCGGTTTTTCTATATTAAATAGTTCTCTATATCGATAGAATACTCGGATATAAATACCGGTAAACCCTAATTAGTAGGGAATTATCGGTTATTTTCGTAGATAGTTTACCGAATTTTCTAGTATTTAGGGTTTTTTTCTAGACCTTCTAACTATAAGTTCGATAATTCTAAGTCTTCGAAAAAGGTCTTAAGGGGGTCGGCGAGTTCGGAGGCGGAAAAAAGCTTATTTTTAGGTCTAGAATTACTATCCGATATCTATATAACTTTAACTTTTATTTTTAATTTTTCTAAAGTATTAAAAAAATTAAATAGTAGTTAATAGGTTCTACCGGATATCCTATTATTAGAGGTATTTTTTAGAAGATCTTAATTTTTTCTAGAAAAGGTATTAGAAGAGATTTATATAGTACTAGGCTAGTAGATAAATTTAAATTTAAATTTAAATAATTCTTCTCCTTATTATATCTAATATTCGGATAGGTATTACTAAATCTAGAACTAGATTAAATTCTAGTAATCTATATAAATTATAAAGTCTATATTTTTAAATTAGGAATACTATTCTCTAATATATAATATAATAAATAGAAATTCTTTATCGTATATAAGGTAGTTAATTTTAGTAGGGGATAGCTTTCTCGAGTAGTATCCTATAGGTTTTTAGAAGAAGTCTTCGGGGTTTTACTATATAAGTATACCTCTTAAAATATAACTAGAAATATTTACTTCTATAGCTATAAGTCTAAAAGGATCCTAGCTAACTAAGGTCTCGGAATCGATAAAAGCTTTTTTTAAAATTCTTAAAAGTATTCTAGTAGTTCGTAATCTATTTAAAAAAAGTATTTTTTTTAATTAAATTTATAAAAAATTTAGTAATATTTAAGAAATTTTTAATAAAAACCCTATAGTAATTCGTAAATCCTAAAAAGTTTTATACTTTTCTTATAGCTTTTAAAAGTTCTTACTTTTAAATAGTTTTTATTTTTTTAAAATTAGTTTTTATATTTATTTTAGACTCGATTATAAAACCTAAATACTTAACTTCTAAAGTTTCGAAATTAGATTTAGAGAAATCTAATTATAGGCCTACTTTAGAGAATTTCGAGATTATAGAATAGATTTTTTTTAATAGTAATTTTCTTTAAATTTATTAGAGTAGATAATAATATTATCTAGATAAGTAGAGTAGAAGATATCGAGGTATTTATAAAAAGTATTATTTATATACTATTAAAACGAGGTAGGGGTACTAAATAAATTAAAAAAAGTAACTAATAACTAGAAAAATCTTAATTTAATTCTAAAAACTATTATCTATTTATCTTCTTCGTATATCCGGAGATAGTAAAAACCTAATATAATATCGACTTTAGAAATCTATTTAGAACTAGCTATTTACTATAGAATCTCTAATATAAAGGGTATTAGATAGGTATCGTATTTCGATATAGTATTTAACTTTCGATAATTTATATAAAAATATAAACTATTTCCGGGGTTCTTTATAAAGAGTATTAGTATAATAGCTAATAAAGAAGAAGTTTTTATAAAGCCCTAATCTAGTAGATCGTATAGAGTTTTCTATAGAATTAGAAGCTCTTCTCTAAATATCGAGTATAAAAGTATTTTCGGAATAGTAGTATTTAGAAATAGGTTTATTTTATAATTTAAATTAAAGCGAGAAAATAGTAATTTTTTAGCTTTCTTTCTATTAAAAGTTTCGATAATAGAGAATAATTAAATAAAAACTTTAAAATAAAGGTATTTTTCTTCTTTAATTATAAGGGTTTTATAAATATCTATAAGGGAAACTAAAAAAACGTATATAAGTAGTTTTTCTTTTAAAACCCTAATTAAAAAAGCTTTAAAACTAGCGGAAGAGATTTAAATAATTTCGGGGTTTATAGATACTAGTACTATAGATATTTTAAATTTAAAAAATCTTTAAATAATTATAATATTAGTAGTAGGGCGAAGAGAGGTATCGAAGAACTATAATTACTTTTTTCTTAAAATTATAGGATTAGACTAGCCGGGGATTATATAAGTTTAAATACCTTTATAAAAACTACTTATATTTAATTTAAAGTAAACTATTTAGGATATAATAAGCTAGAGGTTTTTAAGTTAATCGATAATCTACTAAAAGTAATAGGGCTAAATCGGGTAGAAAGTAATTCTATATTTAATAAAAGCTCTATTAAATATCGTAGTAAAACTATAATAATTAGAGTCGATAAAAGGATTTATATTAGATCTATTATTTATAATAGTATCTATATAAATACCCTTTTCTTCTAAAAAAGCCGGGGGTTAAGTAGGGATTTCTAGGGGTTCTAAAGACTTTAAATCGAGATTTTAACTTAAAATTACTCTTTTTCCGATTCCGAATCTTCCGAGTCGTCCGAGAAGATTTCTATAACTTTAAAGGTTTTTTTAATTTTTATAGTTTTTATAAAGGCTTTTATAAGGACCGGAGTTTCTCGGATAGCCCTAGATATCCGGGGCTCTTCTAGGGCTAGAATAATATTTCTAGTATAAACTTAGGTTTAAATTAGGGCTATAGGGTAGGAGGTATATAAATAGCTTTTTTAAATATAATAGAAGTAAAAACCGAATCGGAATTTCTTTTTTTTTTCTTTTCTAAAATTAAGTAGTTTTTAAAAATCTTAGAAAAAAGTTCTTAGTTTATAAGGTCCTTATAAGAGGTCTAGGTAGTTTAAAAAAACCTTTAAATCTAGAACTAATTAGTAAAAGTTTAGGGGAGGTTTAGCGAGGTAGAAGAAAAGGAGTAATATTTCTTATAATAGGCTAGGCTTTCTAAATCCGAAATAAATTTTAAAAAGGTCTTAATATACGAAATATAAGTTTAAAATTTCTCTTAGCCGATTAAAGTTTTCTAAAAGTCTAAAGAGATATTCCCTTCTAAATACGAGATTTTTATACCTTCTAAAGTATTTATAAATTCGGCTTCGGTAAAAAAGTATTTAAATTTTAGGAAATAAAAAATAAATGATTTTTTTTAGAACTTATTTTGAATTTTAATTACTTTATTAAAATCTATATAAATAGACTCTAAATAAGTTAATAGATTCGAAAGGTTTATAAGTTTTTATTTTTCTATAATTTAAATATAAGTAAATATAAAAAACTAAACTAAGGATTATATCCTATTATAGATATAGTAGAACTAAATAAAAAAAATACTAATAGAAGTTCTATCGATATTAATTTTAACCCGGGCTTCTAGAAATTAGGCTTTAAAATCCTTTCGTTTTCTAGTAAAATAAGGGATATTAGGGAAAACCTTTTTAAGCCGGGGATTCTCGGGGGCTTTAGTCTATTCTAGTACTAAAGAGGCTAAAGGGCCCGGGGGAGCTTTAAAAGCTTCTTAGAGTTAATTTTAAAAGTTCCGGATAACCTTTTCTTATATAGTTTACGAAGTAGCTATCCTATTTATATTAGCCTTTAAGTAAACTAGATACTAGGCTTAAAGGTCTTAGGGGTCTATCGTAAGGTCTCGGGGGTTTTCTAGGGTTCTAGATTTCTTAAAAATCTCTAGATTATAGAGTCCTTATTAGAATAATAACTTATCGTAAAGCGTATTCTATTTCCTAGGAAATTCTACTAAATAGAGAGTTCTAATCTTAGAATATAAAAAAGTAGATCTTAGAAGGGTTCTAAAAAGCTCGTAGAGTTTAAAAGGGCCTAGAAGTCGTCTAGGGCTTTTCGTAGAGAGTCTAAAGGCCTAGATATCGTCTAGGACTTTTTCTAGAGGTTCTAAAAGCCTAGATATCGTCTAGGACTTTTCTAGAGTTCCGGGGGGCCTAAATATTATCTAGGGCTTTTTAGGGTTTTTAAAAGAGTTTATAATAATATAATAGTCTACGTAAAAGGTAAATATTTTATATAGAATAAGATTATATTCTAAACTAAAGAAAAGAGAAAGAAGAAGGAGACCCTATAAGAGGTATAGGGTTCTTTATATATAGCGAAAGACCCCTAAAGGGTCTAGAGAAATCCGTATAGTTCTATAAGCCTAGACCTAAGTCTAAATTTAATAGAAGAGGTTAGTAATATATCTTAGTACTTAGAGATATAGTATTTTAATAATATCTTTTTTTTTATAATTATAGATTCGTATAGCCGGATAGATTTTAAACCTATCCGAGTTATACTACGATAAAAAAAATATAATAAGATATAATACTTTTTATCTCTAAAATTTAGTAACCGGTATAAATTTAATAAATTTTCGTAATAAACTTTCGTAATTATACTAAAGAAAGTTAAGCCCTAAATAATTAGAATTTAATCCTTATATATTTAAAAATTATTTTATATATTACCGAGTAAGTTATATAGAAAACTCTATTACTACCGGCTATAGGAGGAGCCCTTATTAGTATAAAAAGAAGGCTTTCTCCTTAGAGGTTTTATACTATTTTCTATTAAATTTAAGTAAACTTATTTAAATACCTATAAATTTATTTAAACTACTACTATTTTTACTCGCTAATATAATAAAAATAACTACTAAATCCGCTAAAACGGATATTTCTTTCCCCTTTTTCCCCGGGTTTTTTAAAGAGAATACTATAATATTAGTACTTAAACCTACTAAGATTACTATTATAAAAGTCGGAAGATTAAAAAGAGATAAGGTATTAGCCCTTCTAGAAAAAGGCTATAAGAAGCTTATCTTAATTAGCCTAATTAAGGTAAACCTCGATAAAATATAAAACCTATTAAAGGCTTTACGAGAAGATAATAATATAGAAAGTAATAATATTAATATCTTTTTAAAATTATTATATAATAGTAAGTTTAATACGTAATTTATATAGGTAGTTAAAGAAGATTAAAATAGGAGGTAATCGATAAAGTTTAGTAGGGTTATCGGAGGGTATTAATACGTAGGGCTCGATATAGTCGGAATTTAGTATAGGTAATAAGTTAGGTTATATAGGGATAGCGTTTCTATCTATAATCGGTTTTAAATTAATAAAAAGATATATTAATACTTTAAGCCTTTTAACGCCGTTGCTTAGGGCAAAATAATATCTTATATTATCGGAAAACTAATAGGAAATTAGTAATTAAGCGTAGTATTTTGTTATAATAGGGTTCTAGAATATACTACTATCGATTATTAGTTCGATAATTAAACTACTAAGTCGAAAGTAAGTTCTTTAAAATACTTAAGTTCTCCTAGTTCTAGAGGTAGTATTTTCTTTTCGATTTAACTAGTATTCGTAGAGCTAGACGGCGGCGAAAATAGTAGGGTATCGGATAATATTAAAAGGGTTACGTAATTAATAACTAATCTACGTATAGGGCTGCGTATAGTTTGGCGAGGGCGTGGCCGAGGCTTTTAGAAGGGTCTTAACCCTTTATAATTATATATAGACTAGATAACGATATAATTATACTAGGTATAGTTATAAGAGTTAATTCCTAGATTAGTTCGAGGAGATTATTCTTATTTTTCGTAGCTTTAGAGAAGGCGGAATAGCTAATACTATTAGTAATAGTATACTAATTAGGGCTAGTACTACTAATACTACTAATACTAATAATAATAGAATAGCCTACTTTATTAGGGTTAGTAGTAGTAAAACTAAGGTTATTAGCCCTAACCCTAGTACTAATAATACTAGTATTTATAGTAAAAGTATAAGTAGTAGAAGAGACTCTATAAATACTAAAAAAGAATAACCTAACCTTAAAGAAAATATAAAATATTTAATCGCTTTTAGAGAAGATAGCGCGTATAATATCGATAATTAAAAAAAGTAAACTAATTTTAGATAAGTTAGTAATAATTATCGAACTAATTCTAAGAAAAATAATTATAGTAGATACAATTATTTTTATTAAAATACTCCTACCTCGGAAACCTATTTTATTAAAACTACTAATAGAATTATTAATAAATATTAATAACTAAAACTAGACAAAACTATATTAGAACTAGTATTACTAGTTAAAGATAGTACTAATATAACTATATATAAGGCGGGTACGTATATAAGTGGAGCACCCTCTTTACAACTCGAATTAATAATAAGAATTTAGTAACCGGTAGATTACGGAGGTGTCGTTTAAAACTACCGCCCCACCCCCCTGTTATTAATCTTATATATAATAGCTAGTATAGCTAGTATAGCTAGTATTACTAGCTTCGGCTACCGTATAAAATTCGATTATATTAGTAATTAGGTTCTAACTTTTATCTTTTGATAATATACTAGTTTACTAGTAAAATAGTAGATTACGATATTTCTACTAGGGCTACGGCTTTCGTACTAAAAGCCCTCGAATTCTCTTATACGGTTATTATAAAAAGAACTAATTTATCGAAAACTAAAGTTAATAAAGTCTATAAGTATATAATTAAAACTAGTTAGGACCCAAAAAAAGTACGATTTACTTAGTACTTAGAATAGTAGTACTAGACTTTTAAAAATTAGAAAGGGTTATCTAGAATAATAAAACTTTAGTATTTCTAAATTATTAGCGTAGTAGTATTTATTTTTAGTAATAGTTTAATAAAATATTTAAAAATAACTATATTTAAAATATTAAAAAGGCTTTATAGAAGTTTATATCTTATTATTTTTTATTATTTCTAATTTTTAATTACTTATTAATTTATATTTTATATAAATAGTTCTAATTCTAGGTTTACTTTTTATAATATAAGAAAAACTTTTACTATATATTTAAATTAAGTCGAAATACTTTATAGAAATATAATTAAATTAATAGTAAATTTATATATACTACTAAAAAAGGTATAGATTAGTAGTAATATTAATAAGAGATCTTTCTTCTTAAATTTATACTATTCGTAAAATATTATAAAAAGGATTATTAAAGTACTATTATTTAAAAAAAATAAAGCTTTTTCTTATTTTTATCGTAATTAATTTCGAATCTATAAAATTAACTAAATAAGAAAAAAAATTTAGTTTAGAAATTTACTTTATCTTAACCCTATAGAACTAGTATAATTTATTATAAAAAAGATAATTACTATGAAAAGCGCTCTAAGAATACGAGATAAAATAAAAGCTAAATAAATACGAATTTAATATAATTTAATTTATAAAACCTTTTTAAAACTTATAGAATATTTACTATACGTAATATCGGAAATAATACTATAATAGTCTACGTAATAGGTGAACCTTTTTACGTAGAATGAGATTATATTCTAAACTAAAGAGAAGAGAAGGAAGAAGGAGACCCTACGAGAGGTATAGGGTCCTTTATATATAGCGAAGGGCCCCTAGAGGGCTCGGAGAAGTCCGTATAGTTCTATAAGCCTAAACCTAAGTCTAAGTTTAATAGAAGAGGCTAATTCGCTATTATCGAAAGATAGTAAGGGGTCTTTCTTATACTCGGGTTTTCGGATTTACTACTATTAAAAGATTTACTACTATTAGAGGATTTACTATTAGGATTTACTATTATCGATTATTAGTTCTAATAGTTAAACTATTAAGTCGAAAATAAGTTTATTAGAGAGCTTAAGTTCTTCTAGTTCTAAAAGTAGTATTCTTTTTATCGATCCGACTAGTATTCGTAGAACTAAATAGTAGTAAAGATAACGAGTACCGGATAATATTAAAAGGACTATATAACTAATAATTAAGTTACGTATAGGGCTACGTACGATTTAATAAGGGTATAGCCGAGGTTTTTAGAAAGGTCTTAACCTTTTATATTAGCCCTTCTCTCCCCCCCTTTTTTCTAGGGTTTCGTAGCCTATAGAACTTCTAAAAGACTAGATTTATAGACTTCTAGAGCTTCGGTATCTAAAAAGTCTTCTAAGGGTTCTTTAGTAAGTTCTATATAACCTTTTTATTTAATTAGAATATTAAAGTAGCCGTTTCTAGATTAGTAGTACTATAAAATCTTTTCTATAACCTACTCTCTTTCGATATAGTTATTAGAGGCTTTTAATAATTAGATAAAGGGTAGTTCTAGGTAAGCTATATCTTAGGACGGAAGTAGGTCTTCGGAAACTCGATATAGAAGATCTATATAGAAAATAGGGTAGATTCTAGGGGGGGTATCTAGCCGGATAGCGTAAAATCCTACTAGATTTATAACCCTATATAGTAGGGCTATCTAATCTAATATTTTCGAGGGTCTAGTAGTTCTAATATTCTTTAAATATAATAGAACTCTATCCTTTATTTTATAGGATTCTAAGGCTTATTATAACCGGTTCGCGTATTTCTTTTAAATTTCTTATATATTTACTATCGCTACTACTACTAAATCGTAGTAATCTCTTAGTTTTCTAACCTATTCGCGCCCTTTTTTAGCCGGAGAGATAGTAGATCCGGTAGAAAACCTTATATTAAGTTCTAAAGTCTTAAAGTAATATCTATAACTTAAGAAGAACGGGGAGAATCTAGTAGATATAGATTTTCGGTTATTAAAAACGAGTATCGTATTAGGTAGTAATATATCCTAGTTATTTTAATTAAAAGAATAGAATATCTATAAGTAAACCTCTAATTCTATATTTAAATATTCTATAGATCCGTCGGTCTAAGGATAAAAAGCTATAGATAAATACCTCTAAATTCCTAAAGACTAGTAAACCTCTTTCTAGAATAAACTAGTAAACTAGGGATTTTTATCGGAAATAATAGTATAAAGGAGTCTATAATATATATAAATATACTATAAGAAAGTATAAGCGATATCCGGGGCCTTTATCGTTTTTATAAATATAAATATAGGGCTTTTTATAAATCTATTTATAACTACTAGTATAATAGACCTATTAGGCGTTTTAAGGAGGTCTACTATAAAATCTATAGATAGTTCTTACTAAGATCGTTCTAGAATAAATAAAGGTTTTAGAAGACCTTTTTTCTAATCTCTTTAGACTTTACTTTACGAGTAGATTTAATAGTTCTACGTAAAATAGCGTATATTAGAGGATAGACCCGGCTATATATAATACTTAGAAATTAGATCTCTTATAACTTCTCTACTAGGGTAACTAGTAGTAAAAGAGTTATAGATTTATTAGATAATTTTAATTCTAAAAGGCTCGAAAAAGGGTATTTAGATTCGGTCTCTTTATATTAAATAGTTCTCTATATTAATAGAATACTCGGATATAAATACTAATAAACCCTAATTAGTAGGGAACTACCGGTTATTTTTATAAATAGTTTACTGAATTTTCTAGTATTTAGGGTTTTTTCTAGACTTTCTAATTATAAATTAAATAGTTCTAAGTCTTCGAAAAGGGTTTTAAGAAGGTCGGCGAATTCGGAGGCGGAAAGAGGCTTATTTTCGGGTCCGGAGTTATTATCGGATATCTATATAACTTTAATTTTTATTTCTAATTTTTCTAAAGTATTAGAAAAATTAAAAAGTAATTTAAAAATTCTACTAGATATCCTATTATCGGAAGTATTTTTTTAATAAATCTTAATCTCTTTTAGAGAAGGTATTAGAAGAGATTTATATAGTACCGGGCTAATAGATAAATTTAAACTTAAATTCGGATAATTCCTCTCCTTATTATATCTAGTATTCGGATAGATATTACTAGGTCTAGAAGTAGACTAGGTTTTAGTAGTCTTTATAGATTATAAAATCTATATTTTTAAACTCGGAATACTACTTTCTAATATATAATATAATAAATAGAATTTCTTTATTATATATAGGGTAATTAATTTTAATATAGGATAATTTTCTCGAATAGTATTTTATAAATCTCTAGAAAAAGTCTTTAAAGTCTTATTATATAAGTATACTTCTTAAAGTATATCCGGAAGTATCCGCTTCTATAACTATAAATTTAAAAAGATCTTAATTAACTAGGGTCTCGGAATCGATAAAGGTTTTTTTTAAAATTATCGAAAATATTCTAGTAGTCCGTATTCTATTTAAAAAAGATATCTTTTTTAATTAAATTTATAAAAGGTCTAGCGATATCTAAGAAGTTTTTAATAAAAACCTTATAATAGTTTATAAATTTTAAAAAACCTTATATACTCCTAATAGTTTTTAGGAGTTTTTACTTTTAAATAGTTTTTATTTTTTTAAAATCGGTTTTTATACTTATTTTAAACTCGATTATAAAACCTAAATACTTAATTTCTAGGGTTTTAAAACTAGATTTAGAGAAATCTAATTATAAACTAGTTTCGGAGAATTTCGAGATTATAGAATAGACTTTTTAATAGTAATCCTTTTTAGATATATTAAAGTAGATAATAATATTATTTAGATAAGTAGAGTAGAAGATATCGAGGTATTTATAAAAAGTATTATTTATATACTATTAAAATAAGGTAAAAGTATTAGATAAACCGAAAAAAGTAACTAGCTATTCGAAATTTTTTAATCTAGTTCTAAAGGTTATTTTCTACTTATCTCCTTTATATATCTAGAGATAGTAAAAAGCCGATATAATATCGACTTTAGAGATCTACTTAGAACTAGTTATTTATTATAAAGTTTCTAAGATAAAAGGTATTAAATAAATATTATATTTCGATATAGTATTTAACTTTTAGTAGTCTATATAAAAGTATAAACTACTTCCGGGTTTTTTTATAAAGAGAACTAAAGTAATAGCTAATAAAGAAGAGGCCCTTATAAAGCCCTAATCTAGTAGTTTATATAGAGTTTTCTATAGAATTAGAAACTCTTCCCTAGATATCGAATATAAAGGTATTTTCGGAATAGTATTATCTAGAAGTAGGTTTATTTCGTAATCTAGACCGGGGTAAGAAAGTAGTAATTCTTTAGTTTTCTTTCTATTAAAAACTTTAATAATAGGGAGTAATTAGGTAAAGGTTTTAAAATAGGGGTCTTTTTCTTCTTTAATTACGAAGGCTTTTTAAATATCCGCGAGGGAAGCTAAGAAAATATATATAAGTAGTTTTTCTTTTAAAATTTTAATTAAAAGGGCTTTAAAACTAGTAGAAGAGATTTAAACGATTTCGGGGTCTATAGATACCGGTACTATAAATATCTTAAACCTAAAAAGTCTTTAGATAGTTATAGTATCGGTAACGGGGTAAAGAGAGGCGTCGTAAAACCGTAACTATCCTTTTCCTAAAATTATAGGATCGGACTATCCGGGGATTACGTAGGCCTAGATACCCTCGCGAAACCTACCTATAGTAGGGAGACACGTGAAACGATCCCTCCCCTAACGATACCCCTAAATAATAACTATAGAATTTAATTAATTATAATATTACTAGTTTCGATCTATTTACTATATAATTACTATAAAATAAAAGTAGAAGGTCTAAATAGGTTATATATCTAATTAGTATTTCGTATACTAGCTATTATTATCGATAATAGCCTATAAATATAGCCTTACCGATATAATAAGATTATCTATAAACTCCCCGGAAAATATCTCCTATACCTTAATAGCCGTAGATATTAGTAAATCTAATATTACTACTATATCCGGTTTATCTTTTAGGCCTAGCTAAAGGATATAGATCTTCTCTTTTAGTAGTTTCTATAGGTTTTTAATAGAATTAAAATCGGGGCTATATAATAGCTAGTTAACGAGATAAGTATAGATATTATCTATCTACCTTTAAAGTTATATTTATATTATATTTACGTAGTAAACTAGGGTATTATCTTATATAAAGTACTAGCTATACTTAACGAGGCCTAGAAAGTTATCTTAAAGGTATTTAAAGATAACTTAACTAATTATTCTACCTTTTCGCGATAGTAGATCTCTATCGAGAAGTACGAGTTTCGAATAGCGATTATACGATATAAAAACGGCCTAGAATATCTTTTTTACTTTCGATAGTTTCGGCTTCGTTTAGACTATTTTAGGATCTAATCGGCTTTAGCTTTAGTTAAATATTAGTTAAGAAATCGATTATTAAAGTTAAGGTAAAATACGATCGATCGGAAGATCTAATTACTACGTTCGCTAGCCCTTTTTTCTACTAAAACTTTATCTAAGAAAACCTATTTTTCGAATAAAGCTCGTAGTTAGTTTAGCTAATATCGAGTAAAAGTAAGACGATTAGTAGTAGTTTTTTCGCTAAAAAGTAGTCTTTTTAGTATATACTAATACTTTATTACTAACGAATAAAGCTTCTAATTTAAAGTATATATATAGTAACGAAGACTAGCTTATTAGCGAAGCTAATCTAATATAATAAAAAGGTTTTTTTTTAAATAATTAGATTAATATATTTTAAATTACTATTAGTAATCGTATTAGGGTATAGTAGCCGTATTAGTACTAGATACTATTTAGCCGAAGATTAGATTTTATATCGTCGTACGATCCCTAATATACTACTTATCGGTATATATAATTTAGCCGTAATTAATCGCCGCGATATACCTATTTCGTAATAATCGGTAATTTTAGTATATATATAAAGGGAGTACTATTTTTTAGGTATCTATAAGTTATTTCGTTAAGTTATACGATATTAATTATAGGTAAGTAAAACGGTATTATATCTAAGATAGGTATTTTAGTATATCGGGGGTGCGATCGTTTCACGTGTTAGGGGACTATATATCTAGCTTAAAATAAGCTATTTAAGATATAGTAGGTTAAAAGTCTCTAGGCTAGTCGACGATTTACTAAAGGCGGCGGGGCTAGATCGGGTAGAAGGTAACTCTATATTTAATAGAAGTTCTATTAGATATTATAGTAAAACTATAATAACTAGAATCGATAAAAGGTTTTATATTAGATCTATCGTTTATAATAGTATCTATATAAGTACCTTCTTCTTCTAAAGAGGCTAAAAGTTAAGTAGGGATTTCCGGGGGTTCTAAAGACCTTAAGTTAAGACTTTAACTTAAGGTTACTCTTTTTCCGATTCCGAGTCTTCCGAGTTATCCGAGAAGATCTCGACGACTTTAGGGGTCTTCTTAGCTTTCGCGGCTTTAGTAGGGGCCCTTATAGTAAAAGCCGGGGTCCGGGGCTCTTCTAGGGCTTCTAATTTAGCTAGAATAGGGTTTCTAGTATAGGCCCGGGTTTAGGTTAAGGCTATAAAGTAGGAGGCGTATAAGTAGCCTTTCTAGGTATAGTAGAAGTAAAGACCGAGTTAGAACCTCTTTTCTTTCTCTTCTAAAATTAGGTAGTTTTTAAAGATTTTTAAAGAGGGTTCTTAGTCTATAGGGTCCCCGTAAGAAGCCTAAGTAGTCTAAGAAAACCCCTAAATCCGGAACTAGTTAATAAAGGCCTAGGGGAAGTTCGGCGAAGTATAAGAAGAGGAGTAATATTTCTCGTAGTAAACTAATCTTTTTAAATCCGAAGTAAATCCTAAGAAAATCCTAATATACGAGGTATAAATTTAGGGTTTTTCTTAGCTAATTAGGGCTTTTTAGAAATCTAAAGAGATATTCCCCTCTAAATACGAGATTTTTATACCCTCTAAAGTATTTATAAATTTAATTTTAATAAAAAAGTATTCGAATTTCGGGAAATAAAAAATAAATAAGTTTTTTTCTTTTATTTTTTTTCTTAGAGTTTATTCTAAGTTTTAATTACTTTATTAAAATCTATATAAATAAATTCTAAATAAACTAGTAAATTCGAAAAATTCGTAAGTTTTTATTTTTCTATATCCTAAATATAAGTAGATACGAAAAACTAGGCTAAGGATTTTATCCTATTATAAATATAATAGAACTAAATAAAAAAAGTACTAATAGAAGTTCTATTAATACTAATCTTAGCCCGGGCTTCTAGAAATTAGGCTTTAAAATCCTTTTATTTTCTAGTAAAGTAAGGAATATTAAAAAAGGCTTTTTAGGCTAGGGATTTTTAGGGGCCCTAGCCTATTCCGGCCCTAAAGAGGCTAGAAGGGCCGGGGGGGCCCTAAGCCGGGCTTCTTAGAGTTAATTCTAAAAGTTCCGAATAACCTCTTCTTATATAACTTACGAGATAACTATCCTATTTATATTAGCCTCTAAGTAAGCTAAATACTAGGCTTAGGGGTCTTAAAAATCTATCGTAAGGTCTTAGGGTTTTTTTTTAGAGTTCTAGGATTTCTTAAAAGTCTCTAGATCGTAGAGTCCTTACTAGAATAATAACTTATCGTAAAGCGTACTCTATTTCCTAGGAAATTCTACTAAATAGAGAATTCTAATCTTAGAATACGAAAAAGAAGATTTTAGAAGAGTTCTAAAAACGAGGAGGGGTTCTAGGAAGTTCGTAAAGTTTAGGGGAGCCTAGAAGTCGTCTAGGGCTTTTCGTAGAGGGTCTTAGGGCCTAGATATCGTCTAGGACTTTTTTAGGGTTCTTAAAAGAGTTTAGAATAATATAATAATCTACGTAAGAGGTAAACTTTTTTATATAGAATAAGATTATATTCTAAACTAAAGAGAAGAGAAAGAAAAAAGACCCTATAAGAGGTATAGGGTTTTTTATATATAGCGAAAAGCCCTTAAAAAGCTCGGAGAAGTCCGTATAGTTCTATAAGCCTAGACCTAGGTCTAGGTTCGATAAAAGAGGCTAATTTACTACTATCGAAAAATAGTAAAAGGTTTTTCCTATACTCGGGTTTTTAGATTTACTACTATTAAAAGATTTACTACTATTAAAGGATTTACTACTAGGATTTACTATTATCGATTATTAGTTCTAATAGTTAAACTATTAAGTCGAAAATAAATTTATTAGAGAACTTAAATTCTTCCGGTTCTAGGGGTAGTATTCTTTTTATCGATCCGACTAGTATTCGTAGAGCTAAATAGCGGCGAAGATAACGAGTACCGGATAATATTAAAAGGACTATATAACTAATAACTAAGCTACGTATAGGGCTACGTACGATTTAGCGAGGGCGTGGCCGAGGCTTTTAGAAGGGTCTTAACCCTTTACAAATCCGACTTAATAGTAATAATAAATATAAAAAATCTTAGTAGGAGATCTATTATAATCGTATTAGGCTTCTATATTATTAAAAATTAGTTAAAGTTATATCGGTAAAAGAAGACTTTCTCGAATATTATTTAAATAATATCTAAGATGATATTATAAATATGAGCTAGTTAATTAATTTAGATATAAGTATATAGAATAATAGGTATACTATAGTCTTCTTAAATTAGAATATTCGTACCATAGGCTAGCTATTATATATAAGATTAATAATAGGGGGGTGGGGCGGTAGTTTTAAACGGCACCTCCGTACGCCTATAAACAACCAGTTTCTGCGTCTGATCGTCTTCTACGGTACCGTGATCATTAACCTATATTGACGGACCGCCTGGACGCGATATCCAGCCCCATGATGGCCACCGCACCAAACGCAATCAATTCACTCACTACGCTTATCAAGAGGTAATTAGCTAATGTTTTATATTATATCTTTCCACCATTATGCTATAATACCCCCCCAGCTGGTGTTCACAACTTAACCTGTCACCTAGACTTGAAGCAGCCACGTCTCGACTCGAAGACATCGCCACAGCGACCGAGATCCCTCAGGCTGTACCTGCTTTAGCGTCGAGCTCCAATGCATCCACACCATCAGCCAGCAGGCAGCCAAAGTCTGAGCCCATAGACTTACCGGATTATATTGTCGAGTTTGATGGCTTGATTGAAAACTTGGTCGCCAAGTATGTCGATGCCAGCAGAAAGCTTGACGGTTTGGTGGGCGATCAGGCCCAAAAAGTTCTTACTGGATTCCTGGAGCAACGTAAACTTCTGCTCATATCATCCAAAGCCAAGAAACCTGAGTCTGACTTGGTTGTCCTGTCTGAGCTGCTTTCACCGACAAACGAGGCCATGATGGCCGTCGGTGCGATCAAAGAATCGAGCCGCTCGTCTCCCTACTTTAATCACCTCAGCGCCGTTGCTGAGGGCGTTATCGGCTTAGCCTGGGTAACAGTTGAGTTATGGCCACACAAGCACATCGACGAGTCTCTTGGCTCGGCTCAGTACTGGGGTAACCGTGTCTTAAAGGAATACAAAGACAAGTAAGCTGCCTTACTCTCGATCTGTTTGCCCATCCGTGTTTCACAAATTGCTAACTGTCACAAGGGACCCAAGCCATGTGGAATGGGTACAGTCATTCTATCGTATCCTCAGCGAGCTTAGCCAATACGCCAAGGATAGATTTCCCAATGGGCTTACTTGGAATGCCAATGGCGTCGTCCCTCGTGACGTGGCTAAGTTAATGCTCATAACAACAGCGAGTCCCCAATCAACAGCCCCGACTTCCTCTCCAGGAGCGCCGCCGCCGCCGCCTCCCCCGGGCCCGCCTCCGCCGCCCGCCTTCGATAACTCGGCGCCAGTGACATCCTTTGAAGGCGGAAAGAGCGGTCTGGGGGCTGTATTCTCCCAAATTAATAAGGGCGAGGATGTCACCAAAGGCCTCCGCAGGGTGGATAGGTCGGAGATGACACACAAGAACCCCACCCTAAGAGCTTCTTCTTTGGTGCCAGACACCGGGGCATTTTCTCGCAGTAGGAGCTCTGCGCCTCCGGGGAAGAAGCCGAAGCCTGAGAGTATGAGGGCAAAGAGACCGCCGAAGAAAGTCTTGGAAGATAATAAGTGGATTGTTGTATGTATTCGCGCCATGTTTATTCATGATGTTGATGCCTACATTCCATAGTGATAAGTGCTCTGCTTACCGATGGCTTCTCTTACAGGAAAACTACGATAACGAGGCTGAGCCAATCGAGATCATGACAGAGCTGTCTCATTCGATCCTGATCAGCAAGTGCAGTCACGTAACTGTCATCATTCATGGCAAAGCAAACGCAGTGACGGTCGAAAACAGTACCCGCCTAAGTCTGATTGTTGATACCCTAATCTCCGCTGTCGACATTATCAAATCACAAAGTTTCGCCCTGCAGATCACGGGTAGCGTTTCGTCCATCATGATGGACCAGATCGACGGTGCCCAGATCTACCTCAGTAAAGAGAGCACCGCAACCAAACTTTACACGAGCAAATCCACCGGAGTGAATCTCCTTGTCATCTCGGGCCATGACGAAGATTATCAGGAAATTCCACTACCGTCGCAAATTTGTTCGTTTTATGACGAAGGTAAGGGCGACTTGGTTAGCGAGATTGTGGCGCACTCTGGATGACAGGTCGGTGAGTTTACATTATGTGGAAGTATTATATACTCTGGATGATGGCGCATTTTCGGGCGCCCGCTGTCTGTTTCTCTGTTGGTTGTCTTTGCCCACGTTGTGAGAATCTGGATATAGATTAAGCATATAACGCTTACTGTCTCCAAAACCAACCTCCAACAACTTCCCCCGCCCACGCATTCTCAATATTGCCCGTAGCACATGAAGAATACAATTTTTCATACAATTCGAAACGCGGTCAACAGCTCAAGTCCTATGATAACTTTGCTCTCGGGATTGCCAGTGTTGGTAGGAGCAGGTTTCTCATGTCTTCGGCCGCCTCGTTGAGATAGTAGCTCATTCTGGAGGATCCAAGACCCTTGGAAACTATGTTGAAATTAATGCTTGCAGTTGGGCGTAGGATTTTATTAGCATACGCAAGCGAGGTAACAAACAAAGGGGCCATACCTGTTCTCGTTGATCATATAAGCAATACCATAACCTGCGTCAATAACCTGGCTCCATCCATAACCATTGAAGAACTCGGAGCCGAGCTGCGAAGTCGACAGAGACCATGAGCTAGAATATACATAGGCTGGATCTCGGTATAACGCAGGTAGTTCCTCATCAGCGGATAACAGCCTGCGAAGTCCAAAGAGATGTCGGTCAACGCCCTTGCCGTCTGAGGCAGCAGTAACGTACTCTACATGCGACTCAATGGCTTTACGGAACAACATGATCTTCTCTTCATGTGGGCGATAAGGGTCAACCATCGCGTTGCACCACGCCAAGGATGCTTCCGAGACAGAACGACAAGTTTCTGTGCGCCCCAATTGGAACCTGCGCGTCGCTGCAGATTCGTAGGTTGGCCGGCATTTCCCGTGCATCTTGTAATATGCGAGCTGTATCATCATCTGGACGTGGGCGTCCGGAGAGGTCTTGAATTTCTTGATAAGGCCTTTGCCGTAGCCTTGATATGCCTGGACAGCCAAATCGTGCTGGCTGATCACAATATGAAAGTCGTTTCTGGCACGATCAATCTCTTGTTGAACATCGCCGGTAATCTCAAACCGAATCAGTTCCGGCTCCGGAAGGTCGGACCGAACGAAGGTATTTGATAAGTCGAGCTTGTTGTGAAAAATGGCATCGTTCAAGTTGTCGTTGAGGCGATGGGTAGGGGTTCCATCCATCATTGAATGCTCGCCCATAAAGCCAGAGGTGCCGTTGTCGTTGACAACAAATTGGAGTGGTTTGTCATACCACCGGTTCGCGCCATCGCCGTGCCAATACTGATGTGCACGCTCCTCAAGGGTCACTGGCGAAACATCATCAAGACAGACAATGAAGGAGGATGATTCAATAGCTTCAAGACCAGCCGCATTCTTTGGATGTGCCCCGAGTAAGATCTCGCGTGACTTTGCCCAGATATCCCTGTTTTCCGATGTCAACGCGCCAACTGGCGATGTTGGCTGAGCCATTGCGTAAACGCGACGGAATTGATGCTCAAGCTCTGCTGTATTGAGCTGCTTGCCTCTAACATGGTGATGAATCTTGAAAAACTGGTTCTTGCGGATGACAACAATGTGTTGATGTTCCTGGGGCGGGAATTTGACAGGATAGTCAACGGGCATGGCCGCAACACGGCTGGCATTGAACATCCACTTGTAGCTGTCCATGCATAAGGGCACGCCCTTCATGTACTCGGGTTCCAATTCCTCCTCGTCGACTTTCTGCTTGAACGCGAGCACCGCAGTCGTTATGGCGGCCGCCCTTTTGGCTGGGTCACGACGCTTGGGGTCGTCACGATGAGAGTAGAAGTAGCTGACGTATGGGACGACCGGGTCACGATAGCCAAGGTAAGCGGCTTCATTCCACCAGTCAGCGAGCCAGTTTCCGTGTTTTGTGTTTCGACTGCGTGCCAGTAGTTTATTCTGCAGAGCACGACCAACACCGCCGGGTTCAATAAACTCCTTCACAGCTTTCTCACTGGCCTTGAACTCGGCATCGTTAAGGAGCGGCCGAAGTGATTTAAGATACCTAGTCGCCGTTTCTTCGAGCGTTGGGACAGGGAGCTGAGGAAGGGAGTCCTGAAACCTCAACATAGGTGGTTTGGAATTATCTGCAACGATGCCTATTTGCTTTGTTTGTGACGCGGTCAGCACGCTGTAGTATGGAAAAGAGCAGCGATAACTCGGAGTCTATCTGTACCTGCTAGAAGTGAGCTGGCGTTGCTCCTGTTGCCACTGGAGGCCATAAGAGCTGGACCGGGTCTGTAATAATAACGAACAGCTATATGCGACGCGAGTCGGGCCCTCGGGGGAATAAGATGCGGTATCAACATGGCCGGACTACCTTTTCGCCATATACTTTGTATTTTATCAGTTATGAGTAGGCATTAATCGTATATTGGAGACCTGTTGGTAGCCACTTCAAAACAGCAGGAAGGACCAGCTTTAGATAGGTCTGATCAGATGTTTGAATCCAAAGATACCGAGGTTAGATGCTAGTCTCACATGCATGTGTCTGTGGGTGGCGCCAACGCCAAAGCCGAGCATAAGCGCACACGACCATTGTCAATCGAGCTTATCACGCTCGAATAATACTAAAAGTGGTCTCGAGAAATTGGAGGAGGACTGGACGTTGCATTTGCCTGTGACGGGGCTATATTGGACAACATTTTTGCCAGCTTTGTAATCGAGCAAATCAGCATGCAGCTACTTTTATTAAACAGTAACGTTGTCGTGAGACATGGAATGCCGCCGAAATCCGAATGAATATATACTGAGCGATCAGGGATCACTTGTTAATTAGGCAAGCACCAGCAGCTGCTATATGTATATAATTTCATTATCATCAGCTATCATCGATATCTTTACCGCCATCACTAACGTAAAACGGCTGGTAAAACCATAAACCAGCTTATTGACACAATGTAGATGAAAGCATTCAAATCTTGTAGACAAGCTCGCCATCAGTGAACCTAAAGGTTTCCACCGGTTAGTAATGTAGTCAATAAACGGGAAGTTGTGACTTACAAGATCTGATTGGCCTCGTCCATTTTGACCAGCGCCTGTCGCGCTTCTGACCTCTCAAAGGCCCCCCCCGCAACACTACCAATCCTGTGATTCACAGCTTCGACAATAGCATCGAAGCCAGCAGAGTCTTCCTCGAATAGGCTTGTGTTTAAAAGTTGACCAAGCGCGGTTCGGAATGCAGTCAAGCGCTGTGCCGTTATCGGTGCATCAATGCTTAGAGCAGCCGCATCGTTTGCAAGATCGCTATCATCAAAAGCCTCATCACTGGCGGGTTGGGCATTGAGCTGCGATGAGGGGACCTCTGTACCGTATGAGCCGGTAAAGGAGAATTGGCTCTGAGGAGGAATAATGCCATTTGGTGTACTTGACAAGTCACCCGCCTCGTTCTCAGTGCCTCCTCTCGACCTGCTGGACCCGTTTGTGCCATTACGAGGTGCATGGTTTGATGCTCTTTGCTGAGAACGCGTTGTTGTGGAACTCGTCCCTATTGTGGTACCTCGGTAGCTCCGATCGCCACGATCATCATGATCTTCCCCTTCGCCATCACTCCCCGAGCTTTCATCGCTCGAGGCAAAATCGACCGTGTTGGTTTTTCTTCTTTTCTTTCTTGTGCCATCCTCGATAACTTCCTTAAATAAGGCAAATCGAAGAATTGCCTCAGCTACCAAAGCGTCCCGTTCCTCAACCCTACTGGAAAGTCTGGATTTTGCATGAGCGGTAGCTAGGCGGATCAGCGTTTCGAGAGTCCGTACTGTCATTGGGCTCGTCTTGCGTTGATTGCCTTCCAGCTCATCATTTCGAATTCCGACGTAAATGTCGGCAATGCGGTCCGAGGCAGCTTGAGTCAAGACAGGCTTGATGCGCGTCTTGGCGTACTGAATGTACTTTTTCATGAATGGAATGCTCAGAATCTCGGGTTTTTTGGAGGATCCGCGCCCAGAGCCGATGGGTACACCAGCGTGAAGCATCGCATCATACTTCTCATAGATTTCTGTGGGTCGTTGCGAATCCATTTGCTTGTCAAGAGCCACTCCCAGGGCCTGAGACCAGTTCTCACGAACAGGCGCACCCTCCTCTGCACCGGGTTGACGATAACGATGCATGCGTAAGACATGTTCCGATACTTGCCGATCTCGCGTGTCCTCGATATCGTCCGTTACAACGAATAATAGATCGAATCGAGACAAGAGTGAATCCGGAAGGGCAATGTTTTTATGCGGGTCCTTGTGGGTGTCATACTGGCCGAATATAGGATTTGCGGCCGCAATAACGCTGCAGCGTGCGTTGAGTGATGTGTGAATGCCGGCTTTCGCAATTGTCACCGTCTGCTGTTCCATGACTTCGTGAATAGCGACTCGATCGATATCTGACATCTTATCAAACTCGTCGATACACACGACGCCTCGATCCGCCATGACCATAGCGCCCGCTTCCAGTCGCCTCTCACCCGTCTCCTTATCCGACGTTACTGCAGCAGTAAGTCCTACTCCGGAGGATCCTCGACCAGTGGTTGCAATGGCGAGAGGCGCCGTATTGAGAACAAATCTCAAGAGTTGGGACTTGGCAGTTGACGGGTCACCAACCATGAGGATATTGATATCACCTCTCAGGTGAGTTCCATTCTCCAAGTTCTTTTCCATACCTCCCAGCAACATCAACAAGATTGCCTTCTTGATATAAGCATGCCCATAGATACTTGGGGCCAGGGATTGGGATAGTAAGTCGAAGAGGTTACGTTTCTTAGACACTTTATTGATGTTCCTGATATCAGTATCGGTGATGGCTGCAGTCGCAAGACCGCCGCCAGACTTGGACGAGAGCAACACGACGTTGTTGGCAATGAGGACTGTCTTGAAAAGTGCGCTATTATGATTGGTGTTGCGGTTACCCAGGGTGCGAAAGACGCCAACGAGTTGGACTCTGTCGCCCGGTTTTACCTTGTCGACAAGGTCATCGTCAAGAATAACGTCTACGCCACGAGGCAGCTGGCCAGCCGGCGCTCTCTCAGGCATCTCTTGTATCGAGACCGTTTGATGATCACGATATGTGCAGAAGCCATACTCGGTCGTCAGAGGGTTTCCCTCGTCATCTTCTTGAGGGTATACACTGCCAGTCGTAGCCCCGGTCGTCATTGTCTGGTCTTGGTACTCCCGGAAATAAAATTGGCCCTTTGTCTCGTTGAAGTGAACACTCTTGACTATCTTGGGTCGTATCAGTGAGCATCTGGTGACAATGCCTTCAACGGACACCATGCGATTAAGATGCTGTGACGACAGTGTGCGAGGATTACAAGCATTCATGCCGAAACTCCCAGCCCAGGCACAATAGTACATGACATCATCAGCCGTCTGATCAGGCCTCGCCTGCTGCAATGTTTTGATCGTCTCCTTGAGCGCGTGGTTGAAGACTTCGATGTACTCAAAGGGACGATTGAGCAAATCATCCGCGAGTATCGGGTTATGGTCACGGACGTGGTCAAGGTTGACAGGGAGCCGACGCTGATTCTTTTGGAGCATCAATATGATATCTGATCTGTAACTTCGCGCCCGAGCATCCTCTACAATGATAGGTCATTAGTAGGAATAGAGCGAGAATCCAAGACGAGAAAACTAACGAGGGTCAAGGAATTCCTCCGCAAGTCGGATGCGATTGCGTGTCTCATCATCTTGTTGCGCAAGTGAGTTCATATTTGGTAGGTTAGATGACGAAGAGTTGGATTGCAGTGACGCGTGCAGAACGCGTAAAGTGTTCTCCGGGATTTTTTTATAAATAATAACTTAGAGAGGGTGTCCCCTCATTCACGTGCCCACCTCCTGCACGTGCCCTTAATGACAGTCCTTGATGGAAATGGAAGCACTTAGATAAGTCAAATACATCTGCCTTTTAACTGCTATAGCGCTTTACATTCATTTACTTCAATTTGAAAATGATACCGACTCGTATCTTGCCACGTGTGGTGAGTATTGACCTAACGGTTGATGTTTGCAACTGCTTATCCCTTTTTTTAAGTATGGCGGCTGTCATCTTGTTCCCCAACAGCCATCTAAAAAGTGCCTCTATTTCATCCGACCTGCAATAACCCCATGCCGATCCCTCGAATTGGATGCGACATATTATTATCGTACGTCGAAGGCAGTGCAGCGTGTTTTTCATCGCCGGCAATTCTCTTCTAATTCCAGGGATAAGAGGAAAACTATCGATCGGGTGCGTTGGTCCCGCCACGCTTAGGCGCGGCCGTCTTAACTGAAGCCATTTTAACAGCAGTATCTGCGCAGGATGTTCTTGTCTCTATTCTTGAATCATCGCCTACTCGCAGGGATGCAAAGGGGTACCTTCAGACGTATACCAATAGTCTGCAAGACCGTAGCCGTTACCACCCCATACCTGAGCCGTCGCCGAGTCATCGCAGATCCATTTTTGCTCGGGAATTTTTAGCAGCAGCAAATGAGCCTCCACATGTTGCCATTGTTAAAGTGGCTCGGATCGAGTCTACCGACAACGCAGTTCTTTCTGGATTAGCAAAGACAATTTCACAGCTCCAAAGCCTTGGCCTTCTGTGTGTAATCGTCGTTGATTGCGGACTGCGATCATCGCCCAGTCATCTCCTGGAGCAAGCTTACAGGATCTCCCAGCTGATAGATGCATTGGGCAAACAGAAATCTCTGGTCTTTCGGGATTTGTTTTCTGCCGGTGTCGTTGGTAATGCCAGCTCTGATAGAATTATGGGAGATATTACGGTTTCTTATCATGGGCCATTCAGAAACGCTATCTCACAACGCGTTACCCCGATTATAGTCCCGACCTGTGTTGGTCCAGATCCTCTAAGACTCACGGTTGTTGATTCAGATATAGCAGTGATAACACTCACCCATTATCTGAGCGGCAGTCATGCACTGGCGGCCTCAGACACCCACCCAGATGAGAAGGCGGGAAAGATTGCGTTGGTGGAGCGCATCATTCTCCTTGATCCATTGGGAGCCTTACCACTTGCAAACCGACCCGGTTCATACCATCGTTTCGTCAATCTTGAACAGGAATTTGACGGTATTGTGCAATGGCTAGACCAAGCGACTGACGTCATATCGCAATATCACACTGTTGACAGCCCAGCTTCATTAACTCTTCAAGGCCACATCAACAATCTCAAACTTGCGCGCAGTACGCTCAGCGTTCTGCCTGCAACGTCGTCTGTCTTGATCATGGGCCACTCTGCCGCTGCCCATATGCCACCTCGGGTGCTCACAAGCAGCCCTGAGATCACAAGCACAGTCAGAACGCGAGTTACTCAGAATCCTTTAATCCACAATCTTCTTACAGACAAGCCCATCTACTCGTCATCGTTGCCTGCTCGCAGGATTTACCCGGTTAATTCCCCATCACAGCAACAACATATCATGACAACGTTAATTAAGCGTGGCATGCCGCTTTCGATCTATCCGGATCCACGCATGACACCGTGGACACCGCCAATCAAAGGGTCAAGTCTACCTCGACTCACGGACGCCCAGATTGACCTAGCTCGTCTGTCGCATCTAATAAATGATTCATTTGGCCGCGAGCTCGACCTTCGACATTACTTGGCGCGGCTAGACCAAAACCTAGCTGGCGTCATCATCGCTGGCGAGTACGAAGGCGGTGCTATCTTGACCTGGGAGTGCCCATCACATCCCGCGACCACATCTCCCCCCTACGAGACACAAGCCCATCGATATGTCCCCTACCTGGACAAGTTTGCCGTTTTGAAAAGTCGGCAGGGAAGCTCAGGCGTAGCAGATATTTTATTCAACGCAATCATTCAGGATTGCTTTCCTGATGGACTTTGCTGGAGAAGCCGCCACGATAATCCTGTGAATAAATGGTATTTCGAACGGTCTCTTGGTTCCTTGAGGCTGGATGGAAGTAAATGGACAATGTTTTGGACAACACCAGGCACCAAGCCGGGAGATCAAACACTACATGACTACGAAGCGGTATGTCGGAAGGTGGAGCCATCTTGGGCAAAATCCGTCGTGTGATTCAGGAAATAGTCCAGCGCAATTATAGGCCACAAGATGTGTAGTGTACCCACTCCTACATATCAAGAGGCGGGACAAGAAGCGTTCCCGCACACCGAAACGCTTCAGGGCCGGCCCTATGAGTCTGGAGGCTCACTCTGAAATAAGTCCAGTCCCAACAAGTTTTGACGAGCCATATCTCACTCCAGGCCATGATCGAGCCTAATGGGCTGGATTAGGTACCTGAACGAGCATGTGTTCAGGCAGCATCTCGGCTTTTCCTGTAGCCAGCCTTAACGTGTACGTTATTCGTTAGTCACCGGCCTGATTAATGTGATACTGCATAACGTACCTCTTGATCGACCTGAATGCCGTCGATAACAGGCGTAAGCTCACTGAGTATCTCATACGCCTTCTTGTGATATTCAAGTTGGGCCGCAATCAGGTCGGCCAAGTTGCGTAGAGGCTCCGGGGAATCAAGAACCTGCGAGTTCCAGGTCAATTCCAGATTCCTACTTTGGTGGAGTTGAGATCGAACACACGCTTTTCATGACGCCGACAGCTTCTTCTGTCTGCGTTACAAATTCATCCTCAGCTTTTTCGATTTCATCCTGGCTGTCGGGGCTGAGTTCATTCTCGTTATGGTGTTCTGTACGTGGGGAGCTTGGACTGGCAATTTTCCACGTAGTTCCCTTGGCGTGTGCTTTTGATGCATCCAGGGTCAGTCTGGCACGCTCAACGTTCTTCCGAGCTCTGATTGCAAACATGATGTTTGTGTTGAGCGTCGTGTTCCACCCAGCAAGAAATCGACTCTGGATCAGCGTATCTTGGGAAAGGCGTGACTCGCCCACCAGCTCCATGGCGATTGCGTATTTTTCAAGAGCAGTGGCAAGGGGATCTTCATTGGCACCAGTGTGGTTCTGGTGTAGCAACTGGCTGCTTGCAAGACTAGCACGTGCGATAGCATGACTGAATGTTCTGGGTTGCGGCTTTGCTGACGGTGGGGCTGTAAGGGCGGCCTGGGCTTCTGCGGGAGTTGTGGCCGATGAGAGCAGGGTGACCTTCTCACTGACAGTCCGGCCAAGATCCTGGAACGTCTCTTTGATATTTGGGGGGTAGTCATATGCCTCGTTGGAGTACTGGGAACTGCAACGTCCAAGGATCGTTAATCATACATTCATGAATTCACAACGGCCGACCAGACAGACCCGCGAATTGTCGTATGGGGACGTACGTAACTACTAGCATCTTCTGGTGTGCTTGTTTCAAAGCGTCGACACGCTTTTCCAAATCGATATAATCAGGCGGGAGTTGAGTCTTGCCAAGGTGTTAGCACTATCGTATGCAATTTCTACTTGCGCTATGGCGACTTCGATCATAGAGGAAGTAGCCACCAACCTTGTCTTCAGTCTGACCGAGCTGCTCCTTCGTATACTGGAAAGTGCGCGAAGCAAAGGGGGTAATTTGCGCACCCAGTGACCTGATTCGCGTCAGTTAAAAGATAAAACGGTAATCACAAAGAGAGTTGATGCAATCCCTAAGGATATGGAGAGCAAGTGGGGTCATACGTCAGGTTCTTCCCCAAATTCTTGAAGTCCATCGTTGGTAATAGATGGGATAACCGGTTAAAGTGGTTGCCGTGGGAAAATTGTTGATGAAGAGATGGGTAGTAGAGTGGGTAAGTTGTGACGTTTAAGAATTGTGGATCAAACAACACATGAACGTTACATCATCTGCACGTGACGATCCGTGACGTGAATCATCCGATGTTAAATTGAACATTTTCTGTTTGGCCATCGCCTTCATAAATCCATAATCAGCTCAAGGGAAATTTCAGTACTACAATCATAGGATAACACCTATAAAAGAGGGAGAGGTCTCGGATCGCCATCATGCGTTATTCCATGCGCTACTTTGCTCGCTTTTTGGAGCCAGGTAGCCCAACTGGATTAACTGGTCTCTTCACACATGCTTCACCACGCTCTACATTACTCTCTCTGTATAACATGACACTGGTGAACTTGAAGATGATTCCTGAAACTTCCCTTTATAGACAGTCGGTTGAGGCCCTCACCAGGCACCGAATGGCGTTGGTAGAGGCCACAACTCCGGATCTCTCCCCGACGACCACGCCGCAGCCAGCCAGCACGTCGAAGAATAATACCCGTCTCTCACCGCAAGACGGTGACCATGAGATTATACTCGCATGTTGGTCAAAAGAGAATGGCTGGGAACTCAAGCCTATCACCGAGCTTTCTGCGTGAGTGTCCCATTAGGTGTGGTTTACCTCGAATGAATTATTGTAGCTGACGAGTATTTATTTGCCTCAGCGACGGAGGAATGAAGGTTGCCAGGCCTTTCGCCACTCTTGCGCCTTCGTACGGAAGTTCGGATAGCAAAGCTCATTGGGAATGGGTGGGGAAAGAGTTTATCAACCCAAAACAGTTAGCCCCCTTCACTCCATCCACCAGCTCTCGCTTCACTAACGTTGATATTCCAGCTTCGACAAGCTCAAAGAAATGGTGGAACAAGAGTATCAAAATCCTGCGCATGATTCCAAGGGTCGGCTACTTCTCGGGGTGCCTGGAGATGCCGAGAAAAGGTTCGTATAATCGAATCGAATCATCAACCATGCCCCTGTTGGATATTATTAACAAGTCAATCCAATTGCAGCAATACCTCACCCCAGTTAACAGCCGACCAGTAAGTAATATCATCATAGCGACTCTAAGTCCGGCGTAATTGACAGTCTATAGGATCCTGTCGCTGGAGGCCAAAATTGGGTCTGGCTTATTGGAGGAGGTAATCCAAACCGCCGAAGACGAGTTGAAGCTCATCGAGGTTATTCGAATGTCTCAGGCGTACGTTAACTACAACTCTAAATCGTCGAAATGTTTCATTTCTAATACGTGGAGGTATATAGGTGGCAGGATTTGGAAGAGCAGCCCGTACCCGGCCAATGGATATATTTTGAGCGGGGATCCTAAACTTGAAATATTGTTTCCCAAGTACATATAGGCAACGATTTGGGTTGCCATACCTACCTACCTTGACATTGTCGGTGGGTAATTGAGACGTTTGGGTCATTATAAAGGACCGGATAAATTATAAAAGGTTTTTTTTGCTTAATACTTTATTACACGTGAAACGATCTCGTAAATATCGCCTCACCCTCGTGCGTTGGGTGTTGTGGCGGGGCACGTGCGTGGTAGGGGGCGATGAGCGTCATGGGACCAGCGACTTTTTTAGTCTAACGTCTATCGCCTCTCAAACTAACGTATTTCAGCACAAATGCCAATTTGGATAAGAATCTCATCTTTGACGGAAACTGTTGGCCGTCTGATGGCGATTTGATCAAACACTTCCTTCCAGAAACGAGTAAAACACGATGACTTCCCAGACAAGCTGCGGTTCTTCAGCTCTCAAGCGAATCGTGCAGGATGAACGAGATCCCAAGATCGAACAATTCCAAATCGGTTCTCGCCACTATAATCACCTGGAACCGGCAAGTGACCACTACCTCTGGCCACGCCGCGTTTTACTAACAGTAGATAGGCTTTGAAGTCGTTTCATCCACTCGTTAGGTCTGATTTCGGGTCTGCATCTTGGGCCTCTTTTGAAACCCGAAGGCTCCCCGGAGTTCCACATCAATCTACTTCTTTACTACCCGCTTTTAGCCATGATATTGCTCCCGAGAACGCTCTTGTATACAAGGATTATGATCGAACAGGATATTATAACATTGCGCAAGATTGGGCTCAGGATTTCGCGGTATCTTACCATCCCTCGTCCCCAACAGAAGCCGTAAATCCTGTCATCACCGCAACTCCAACTTCGGCTGCATATTCTGGCTCACAGTCCATGTTTCGTTCACTGGCCGTAAGGCGACCGGTTCTTGCCGTGCCAACGGATAAGAACTCGCCCGAAGTGCAGTTTGATCTCGAAATGGCCAGATGGATGGATAACTTCGGTGGTGACTTGGGTGTTATGGAAACAGAATCTAATCGTTTGCCCTCTGATCTCCAGCCAGAGACTGAGAGTCTGTTGACACCAGGGGGATACGAGAATATGGCCACTGCTATAAGCGAAAATCACATTACTGATGAGCCTGTTGCATCGCCACTTTCAGAGGCAGCGAAAAGACTCATGAATGCTGTGAACCACGAAGATGGAGAGAAGTGGAAACAATCTTCATTCTTGTCCTTAATGCGGGATTTTCGTGATGGTGTTAAAGGCATTCATCAAGACGAAATTCAAGACCTGACTTGAAACTAGAAACCGGCAAAGAGCGGGGGGGCTTCCGGCTATAGGGATTAAGTCTCGACTCAATCAGGTTCGTCCTCCTCGACATTAAGCCCCAATAATGGGATTGGGCCGCCAACTTGCGACTGCTTTGGGGCGGTGGTTACGATCAAATTCGTAGTGATTATCATTTTCGCGATTGCGTCATTAAAGTGAGGGCCGAATTTCACCCTCCATTGATTTGATACCCAGTTCAACCTGTACCTCAGACCCAAAAATCGAGTAGAACTAAGTAACAATGCTCGTCGTTATCACATTCGCTGTTATCCATCAGGTGTCTTTGGTAGGTGAATCCGGTTGGTAAGTACCGGATGCAGAGGCACCGGAATGGCCTCCAGATCTGGACGTCAGTGCTCGGTTATAAAGGCACAACCATTTGGAGGCACGTAGATACCATTGACCAAGCCAGGCAAGCGAAATTCTAAACTTCTAAGCAAGCCATCAACGCACATCAACGCACCCGGGACCAGGCCGAGTGACTGACATCACCACGGAGGTTGGTATTAAAATTTGAAATGAACTCGTGGCAAGCTGTATATGCCAGCCACATATTGACACAGTATATCAGCTCCTTTATTAACCCTTATCATTTTTGTAGCGATAGTAAGTAGGGGCCATGCCAACCGAGAATACGCCCAACTTCTTTAGGGGCTCAGTTTATAATGTCATGTCTCTCTCCCATTCTATGCCCAAGTGGTTGTTAAAAAGGTCGCAAAAACATCGACTGTTGAAAAGACAACGCTCTTTCCTCACACTACCGGCGCGAGGTGAGAAATCCGAAATTGGGCCAGGCCGGGGACAGAACGGAGGATATCATACAATGTCCCTTGCTAGTTTGAGAACAGCCATAGACTGCCGAAATAGAGAAAAGACTGGATCATGTAATGGCATCCGCATGACATCGGGCCAGGCAGATACCGTGTTCGTGTTGTGGATATGTTCGTGTTGCGGATAGAGATTTGTTTGTGATGGAGATTTGTGAAATTTGCAGATGCTGTAATACTCAGTATAGGCTCAAAAACATGGAGCCTATGGACGATTTGTCATATTTGACGTATTTGCCCTTGCCCTTATCGATCTCGTGATACCGATCCCAGAACCGATTATACAATGGTTCTAAAAGCTGCTGCATGTCTCTGGCAAACATCTGACGAACCTCCCTCTCCATATTGTAAGATTTGTGACGAGCAACAAGCTCGTCGAACGACGCGTTGAATGCCTGGAACTTGGCCTTGATGTTCTCTTTGTCTTTGCTTCCCAGACCCTTCAGTATAGACGCCGAGTCTGTCTGGCCGGATGTCGGCCGCTGAGACCGGTTTGTGTGGATGGTGTCAAGAAGTTGCATTGAAACTTCTCTACACGCATCTGTGTATAATGATGTTGCCTTTTTGCGCCACTGTTCGAGTCCCCCAACCCGGTTCTCAAGTAAAAGGCCAAGATCGGAGCCTCGTATTTCCCGCTCTATGATGGCGAGACAGTTCGCGATGAACACACCAAGTACCGACTTGCCCTTGAGTACGAGTCGTGCTTTATTCTCGAGAGTCGACAACAGGGCTTCAAAAGTATCCGTACAGTAATGTATGAAGATCTCTTTGCCATCCGCGCCGACGTCAAACGAAGCAAGGCTGGGTGCTGTGTCGTTGTTGCGGCCCCCGGACACCGCTGATTTCCACCCGCCATCACCAAGTGATACCATTATACCTGATATGGGCCGAAGAAATTCCACCATCGCCCGAAGCCGTTGCATAGTCTCTGCAACAAGTGGGACCGAGGCACCGTCAGATGGTAGGGTTTGAATATTTCCCCCTTTCCTCTTTATATCGTCGAACAATTCCGAGAGCGAAGTCTTGGCAGTTTCACGTACCGGTCTCAATGCCGCAGCAAGGGGAACTTTGAGTTCGCCTGTGCGCGTTTCGAGACTGCTTGATAAATCAGTGATTATATCGGTAATCTCATACGCGAGACAGCAATCAGTGCTGAGATTTGCTCGGATGTGACCATTCAATTCTCGAAGAGTCCTGGCTAGTTCTGATACAGAGGACGAGCAGGTTGCTTGAAAGACGGATCCGCAGTCTTGACGGGCAAACAATGTACATATATTTTCGTATTCTGCAAAGAAGAGGCCTTCCATGGCCCTCGCATATGTGCTGATGCCGTTCGTGCCAGCGCGATATATGGCGTCGGGGTTCTTCTTTTTGGCGGTGTTTACGCTAGCAGCAGCCAGATTGGCCAACGTCGCTGTAAGATAATGGGCTCTTGTATCGGCATACAACTTGCAGGTCGGTAAATCGGTGCCTGTGCCAGAGCCGGGTTCTTGAGATGCCGCGGCAAGATAGTTGTTGATGAGACATAGCATCGTCGTCCTGTCCTGTGGCAGTAATGGGAAGGGCTTGTCTTTAGTGATGAAGTGAAGAGGCTCAACTGAGGAGGGTGTTTCGGCTCGCAGAAGAGTTTCAAAAAAGCTTTCTATCTGTGACGTGCCCGATCCGATCAAACGATCGAGATCATGCATTGCTTGTTGGTTTGCTCGAAGATTCGAAGCTTGCATGCTGGCAAGAGACTTGTTTAATCTTTTGAGCGATGCAAGATAGTTGTGCAGTCCAGCACTCTCGGGGCCACCTCGAATAACCTGCTCCTCGTCATTCTTGCTATCGACGGGTTGACGAAGTTTTTCAATGGCGACCAGGACGGTATTTACGTCTAGTTTCGCCATAATCACTGGTTAATCAAGGGTCCAACACGGATGGCGAGTAATTCCGCAAACTCACTACTTTCCAGATTCTGTAATCGTGTAGTTTCTCCGTTCAAATGTCTCGCAACGTCGCGCACTCTATTTCCAGTCACCTCGAGTCTGCCAAGGCAAGATTGGATCTTTCGAGTGAGTTGTGATGTCTTTTCCAGCCTTGAATTCAAGACGTCCACCTCGGCCCGAGCTTCCTCATCTGTAGCGTGGCGAATTTGTGCTAATCCAGCATTCATCGTGGTTGAAGTGGTAGGATCGATGGCTACACCAAGTGCGCGTGCGGTTGTTTCTGCTCAGGTTGTGGTGAATTGCGTATTGCACATAAAAAACAGGTGAGTTAATGGCCTCGTTGTAGAGCCGAGGCCGCCCTCCTTAAAACCCGGATTTCGAGTAACGATGCAATCCCTAGGCTTCTCGATTTGGCAAGAGTGGAGATGCCGCGATGCAATGCTGATAAAGTTGACAGGTTAGATTCTTAGCGGGGAGTTAAGATAAGGGATTCTTTAAAAATAGGGGACGATAATTATATATCCGTAGTTGGAATCGAACCCCCGCCTATACGCCATGTGGCATCTAAGATCTCGAAAACTTGTTTACTACAACAATACAACACATAGAAAGCATCTACTATTTTCCCAAAGTCAATCGAGACGGCTCAACACTTCTTTCAACACCAGACGAACACGCTCTAAAAAGGGAGAGGATGGAAGTACCTCCTTACCAAGATCGCAAACGGAAACGCAATTTGGAGCCTACAGGCACCGTCAAGCGACCAATCTTTATTGCGCAGCAGCTAAGAGCTGCGGGTGCTGATGGCATCGATAGCACAATGGTCCATGGTCATTTTCCGCATAAAAATCCGTGGCCGCAGGAATTGACATTCACCCAAGAACCCAAAACTGGAGCCCGGGCCACGTCTATCGTCACCTCTGTAAAAAGTCATGACGGGAGCCAATGCCACCGCCCAAAACGAGAGCTGGGATCGAAGAGCAAAGTCGCATGTGTCGCTACACTTGTTCAATCACTTCATCGCTTTTTGGACAATGGGGAAACAGAAAAGGCTCGTCGCGTGTTCGGACTGCTGCTTCAACTACAAGGCAACCTGGGCCATCATAACATGCGAAGAAATGACTACTGGGCCATAGGCTTGGAGCTGTTAGAACAGCAATCACAACTACGAACTACGCCGTTAATATCATCTCATGTCTCCAGCGACATCGGTGGCTTCCTTGAAACACTGATGCGAAAGCATCCATATGTTGGCAAGCGTCCAACTTCTCTCTCGGAGTTGCATTTCACAGCTATCATGTTCGGCAGGGAAATCTACAAGGCTCACTCTGCATATGCCAATGCTATAGGAGCGCTTCGGCCGCCAATAGCTGAATCCACCGACCCCCACGATAACGCTCGTACCATAATGACGATGGTTATAGGAGGTGGCAGTATTTCAGAACATTCAGGCCACGACTACCATAGAGCGAGAGAGCTCGTTGAGGAACAAAACCTTACGGCCACCGCGATCGCCGGTATGAAATCGCTGGAGGCTAGGATGGATGAGAAGCTGCAGGATGGACCGTATCGTAATGACGTTACAATGCTCTCGTTACGAGGCATGGTGTCCCTTTGCATGATCGACATGCTCAGACGCCAAATGGCCTTGTCTGGTTATACTGGGCAGGTGACGAGTTCCAATGATGATACTGACGAGGTTGAACGTCAGCACCAGATAGCATCAAAGTTCTTTAAGCAGGTGACCAAAGCTCATGGGTCTGTAGATATGGCGATTTTGGAGCGACTGGGTATCATGATTTAATGAATGACGGAGAGTAGCTCTCTGGGATATGACCAGCGGACACTGTGAGTGCTGTATAACGCATTTTTCTTTCCTTCTCCCCCCCCCCCCCCCACTCAGATGCTGGCGATGTCTCAGCTCAAACATGCAGCTGTTGAGCAGTTCGTTGTCAAGGCAAGACCCTCCACGTATTTTACGGCAAATGTTCCCCACCTCTACCCAACGCGATGGATAAGACATTCATGACAATCCACAGTAAGTTGTGTCTATTTGAAGGCCGAGTGAACCAAAGTGTAAGGTTCTCACGAAGGCTAATATAGCGCGGTAGACCTTAGCCGTGATGCTAACATCGAGTTCGCATCCGAATCGATCATGGACATATTGGGTTATCGACCTGCCGACGTCGTGGGAAAGTCCTGCTTCGACTTTTTCCACCCCGACGAGACGCCTTTCGCAAGAACAGTCCATGAACGTGGACTGCGGCTAGATAAGGCCGCCGTCCTTCACTATGCTCGCATCCTGGCCAGTGATGACAATTGGGTGAACTGCGAATGCTGCTTCACGATTGTTTACGATGTTATTGTCGCGTGCGTCAGCATTTACAATTGGAACGAAAAGAGTGAAAGTCTGGTCTTGCTCTCATCACGGAGAACCATTCGTGCACCTGGCTAACCGTGGGGCCTGAGGCGATCTATACAGGGAGGGCAGCAGAGGCACCTCAGATACGGCGCATCTTCTCATGCTCACCGCGAGACCCCCGTTACCACATGCTGGAGTATTTATCGCCGAGATTTAGGACGCCAATTGTTGAGCCACCAACGCGTGAGGCTCGAGCGGCTCTCATTCTGAACCGATTTACCAGAACACTCACCATCATGTTTGCTACCGACACCGTGGCAGCTATCCTGGGGGCAAGGGCCGATGAAGTAGAGGGCAAGAGCTTTTACGAGTGCATTGACGAAAACTGCCTGGCAGACTCCATCGCTTGTATAGAGAGCGCAAAAGCCAACGACTCGATCGCATATCTCCGATTTTGGTCGCGAGATCCAAGACGCCAGCTGCATAGGGGGGGCGCTGAGAACCGCGATCAGGAGCAAGGGCCCCAGCTCTTCATGAACACAAGCAGCGTGGACGCTGGCGGTTACGGATCGGCCTCAAACGGCACAGGCACAGGCATAGGTTCCGGGCCTGAACATTCCCCGGGACCCGCGCAACAGCGGCAAGCGAATCAAATACCTTCAGTGGAAGTTGAAGCCATTGTGTCCTGCACGTCGGACGGGCTAGTGGTGGTTACCAGAAGAGCCCGACCACTTGTCCTATCGGCAGAACATACGGATACCCCGTCTGTCTCTCTTCAAGGGGGTATGCTGTTCGCCGCTCCTTGGGGCTATCAAGCTATCATGCCAGCATACAGCCCAATTTCACTGCACGCATTCCAACCACCCCTGTTGCCACGGTTTATGCCCCTCCGTCCACAGGTCGAGACGGGAGGAAACCAGCCAATCGACCGTCTTTTTGGAGCTATACGCGATATGGCCGTGTTTGCATGGGCTTTGGTTGGTATCAACGGCACTTTGGCCGGGTATGCATCAGGGACGCCACGCCAGGGAGCTTCGCCGCCTGACGGACTTCCAGTATGGGATCCTGATTCTGGTCCGGCGGCATACCCAGACCCGCAAGACCAGACCACAGATTAGTGGCAATATCGACCGGGCCGCAGTCGGCATCCTGAAAGCTCTTAAATGTCGCAACGCTCGCTCTCTCAAGTGGCATCCACTTTCAGCCAAGACCCGGAATCGCGAGTTGGGGGGGTTAATTGATTAGCATAGGTTAATATCCTCCGGCTATGTTTAATATGAGCTCCATGGTTGCAGGAAACTCGGGAGGGGGGCCTTGCCCTCCTGGCCTTGCAAGCTCTACAGCAAGCAATCATCCTGCCGGGCGTGTCTCGGCTCCGAGCCACAGTTTTGTCCCTACTATTGTGTTTGAGGTGTGAACCAAGAGCAAGGGATGCCAGTTGTGACGTCTTTCTGGGAGTGCATCATTATAACCATTCCTATACTCCGTACATTTTGAAATATACCCACTGGTTAATTACCGCCGCCAATTAAACAAAGAAAACCGAGACCGAGATAGAATACGAAGAGGGGATAAACAGCAAGGCCGACTCGGTTTTTGACGACGCCGCTGCCCCCGAGTATGCTCACACCTGCCGCCAGCGACCATGCAACCAGTACAAGATCGATAGGGATGCGAATAATAACCGACAACCGCAGGGCTCCAGGAAGCGCGGAGAGCGCTGCAGCGATGACCAAAGGAAACAACGTGTAGCCGATGATACATACGCTCTGTGCAAATGATCTGTAGCAGGGTGACCAATATTAGTTGCATAATCGAGACTTTCAAGTCAACTGAGCAGAACCAAACTCACATGCTGCCTCCAAGTAGGCGGATCTGTAGTGTGACAACTGCTTCCCCAATCCATATCATAGCGAAGACACTGCTGAAGACAATGTCCTTTTGGTCTGGGCGAGCACTGAAGCTGAGCAGGAGGCTGAGGAGCAAGCAAAAGATCAAGGGCCCCCACAGATCCCAATCCCGTAACCCGGCCGACATGGTGTTCCGTGCCAAGAGCGCTTCCGAGTCCATGACACGACCGGCAAGACCGACAAGCTCTTCCCTTGCGCCAGAGATGCCGGCATCCCTAAGGCTTGCGTATGCGCCCCGGAATCCGTCAGGGGACTCAAACATGGTCCCTCCAAGAAGATAGCGGGGGTAGAGAACTTCCTTCAGCTTCGCCCACACAGCCACAAGATCACGACGAACTGTATCCCAGACCGACTCATCAATAGTATTTTGAGGAGCCCTACGATCCTCGCCAGGTATTCGGGATGTCAAGTATGACTCGTTGACGGATCCACTTGAGCCGATGTTGCCTGTCAAGGGCTGTCGTGACTGCGTCTTTCCAAGAGGGTCATCGAAGTCGTCAAGGTCGGCTATCAAAGCAGATGAATAATCAGCGCTCAGGAACTTGACTTCGACAACAAAAGACAGGAGCCGGTATACGAATGAGCGATGGCGCACCTACCGTCATCGGGATCTATCAAATCATCTTCGAGGGCAGGTTGGTCGTAATTCCTCACGCCGCTGCTCGAGGAAGCTGCCATTTTGACTCAAATGATCGATAAAACAACAGACCTAAGGCCGAGGGGTAGACAAAAAAAAAAGAACAGTTATATCGCCGAGTTTTCTCGTCGTGGTCCAAGGGCGTTTTGGTTGGACCACTCAAGAGCAGCAGCTCGAGTTGAGGATGGAAGTCGTGTGGCCAGCGAGCGCACGTGATGTGCGAGTTACCACCCTTGATCCACACACATGTCAACAGGCGCAAGCAGTTGCCAATGTGGGGCGCCCCGTTCACCTGGCCTTGGTTCGGCCAAGGCCCACTCCAAAATGCTTCTTCGTCTTTGTACCTTAACAATAACCGTGCCCCGTGCCATATGACGGAACCTCTTGATTGTGAGAGCTTACCGGCCCCTTTTGGGCAAGGCAGTACTTTTACTCACGAGATCTCGCTTCCGACCGACCGGCTTCTTATAGAAAGAAAGAACCCCCTTTCTTGGTGCCATTCTGCGAGTTATCTTTCTTCACTGGCCTAGATTCTCCTCGACGGTACCGTTTGCGACATGGCCGAGAAAGCAGCGGATACGCGGGACCAGGCACTGGACTCCACCAGTATCGGCTCCATCAAAGAAGACGCAGCGACGGCGGCAGCGCGCGAGGAACTCAAGCATACCGTCATCTCGGAAGATGCCCGTCAAAGCTCCGGAGACCAAGATCCGAGCACGCCCGACCCGAACGTCAGTGCCGGCAATAACTCACGCACCTCGGGAGAGTCTTTGTCAGATGTCACCAACGTGCGTCTGCATGCGGACCATAAGAATAATCTGGACGTACCCCCCCAGCAAGATTTGGCATCTCCCAAAAAGAAGCGTCGGCATGATCAGGTTGATAGGGACAAGGACGCCGACGATAGCGACGTTCATAGCGAATCGTCCGCCGGCTCCAGGGATAGGGCTTTGAGGTCGGAGCCGGAAAAGAAACGTCCCAGAGATGAAGTCGCGTTAGCATGTGGACCACCCAAGTCGCCAACCACAAAAGATGGCCGGGGGTCGTCTACCTCCAAAATCACCTCATCCGAGGCATTTGTGGCCTCGGGCTTCGCGAAACTTTCGTCGTCCCAGTCCCCTTTCGGTTCACTTGCCAGTACTACTTCACAGTCTGGTTCCTTCTCAAGTACCACTCCGACACTTTCACCATCCAAACCGGCCATTAGTTTTACCAGCTCTGCCTCTTCTCCTTTTGTGGGCCTTGGCGCGACCGCGCCTAATGGTTTCAAGAGTGGGTTCGGCGGACTTGGCGGATTCGGCACCCTTTCTTCCACTTCCACTTCGGTTCTCTCTACGTTTGCAAAGCCTGGAGAGGCCCTCGTCTCCGACAAGCCTAGCAAACCGTTTGGAGCACCGGAAAGTGACAGCGGCAGCTGTGACAACCACCAGTATGACAGTAGCGACGCAGATTCAAGCACTGACGAAGCGGACAAAATCGAGAAGGTGGTGGAAAAGGCAGATGAAAAGGACCATGATAGCAGAAGGCCTCGTCTTCAGAAAGGTACGGACTGTTATACCCTCCCTGAATCTTGCCCTGCCATGGGTTGTTGTTGTTGCTCTTGCTGACCAGGCGTTGTACGTAAAATAAGTCGACATTGATGATGGCGAGGCAGGAGAGGTAACAATTCTCCAGGTTCGGGCAAAGATGTTTCACCTTGACAAAGTATCTGGCTGGAAGGAGAGAGGCGCCGGCATGCTCAAGATCAACGTCCCAAGCTGCTGCGTCCGGTTTAATTCATCTGGATTACCAATGCCCAACTCTTTCGATGCCTCCGAACTGGAGGAAGATGCGACCAAGGTTCCGCGTCTTATTCTCAGACAGGACCAAACACACAGGATCCTCCTCAACACGGCAATCCTACCGGCGACAGAATTCCAGGAGAAGCCGACTCTACGTGCGACGACAATACTTTTCACTGCCATCGAGGGCGGTGACGCCAAACCCGTTAGTGTAACTATGAAAGTATGTGAAGCCAGCCAGCCAGCCAGCCCTTCCCTCTCAAGTGTTATGCAGCTAAAAAAATTCGGAACAGATGAGCGCAGCAAGCGCCAAGAATTTCCTGGCAGAAATCAGCAGCATAAAACGAGAGCTTCGGGGTGGTTGACCGGTGGGTCATGGGCTGCATCACGGTTCGGGCTGGGATCGGCATGCTTTTAATCTGAAGCGGCCATTGGCCGACATGGCGTGAACTTGAATGAAACTAACGATGGCAATGGTGTCATCAACTGCAGATAGGTCATCGAGGGCCCCAGTTCTTGCATTGCTGGCATATCCAGTGGTTATTGAGTGGAAGAGTGGTGGAAGAGTAGCGTCGATCAACCCGCTTCATCGAGGATGGCACAACCATGTATGATAACGTTGTGTCTGGGTATAGCAACTCGTAGAATATGTCAAGGTTTTCAGCCTAATATGTCTGCCTAACTCTTACAATGCGATGGAAATTACGATTAAAGTTACAGTCAGGGCTGTTTTTAAACGCTATATTAATACATTGTTTACCTCGTTATTCGTTCGAGTATATTTCATCTGGCGAAAAAAACCGGCGTGCAATAAATACAAGGACCTGACGAAGGTATCAGAATGAGTTGGCGGTGTTCAGCCGATATAGTAAAAGGCCGGAGGGACGCTCAGTTGGACGATTATCAACCTTCCTGCATAAAACAAATATATCGAGGCTGTGCTATCCACCGCAAGGCTGGTGTGAGACTGGCAAGTTCTCGCTTCAGGAGCCCGATAGTCGTCATCTTATCCTCCTATACATACATCTGCCGGCCTCGACTTCGATGTCGCAATTGACGTTCTCGACCACAGCGAGACGACGCGGCATTTCCAGCTCTTCTTCGATCTACTCTTGGAAATGCCCTCCAGCTCAAACCAGAGGGCGAGGAGCGACGCAAGAGCCCGGATGATGTTGCCACGCATCGAGGCTTGCCGTTGAAGTAAGTCCCTTTCAGATCTGGCAGGCAAAATCATACTTCAGAGACCAGTATTGGTGCAATATAATTGGTATACTGAGGTCCTGGACTTCAGCGCCATCTGCTTCAACAAATGCTGGCTGAAGTCTTGTGCAGCACCACAGCCTCCTACCTATGCGAAGCCTCCGGCCGCGCAATAGGTACAACGTTTCACATGCCGCATCAGTGGCAGTATATGCATATCTTTCCGCGTTATTCAGCCAAGAGCTTGATGTCAGTCAGGTCCTCGGGCGGTGCTCATAGGCCGTTCACATCGCTCCTTGTATGTGTATATGTTTATCCAAGTACCGTAATTTCTATATCCAGATAATATATAAATAGCTAATATAAGCACGATCCGTGAATGTATATATATATATATATATATATAGGTTTAGTCTTTTCCCAGCGTGCACTCAGTATCGTCCGCAATCTACAGATAAAAGATATCATCAAAAAGACAAGACCAATGCAACATGGTCAAACAACAGGATGCCGAGGGCACACGCGGTAGCCCGGAAGCTCCGGACACGGAGCTCTGCCCTATCCGGCACTCGGGGTCTTGCTACCAGGAGAGCTCCAACGAAAACAGCGACTGCGCTGCCACGACTGCCATAGATCTCCTAGCAGGCGCAGGCCAGGCTAACAATAATAGCGCCAGACGTACGGCTTCAGCCTGCTCTATCATCCCTTTGATGACGACGTGGAGTCTCGAAATCTCGATCCTGATGGCCGCTTCCAGTCTTTTCGTCGCCATATGCCTCGTCCTAAACATGTACCAGGGAAAAGAGCTGCCCAACTGGGGAGGGACCATAACTCTCAACACGCTCGTTTCCGTCCCGTCAACCGTCCTGCGTTCTGGCATCGCTCTGGTCGCCTTCGAGGTGCTATCCCAGCTCAAGTGGGATTGGGTCTCGGCGCGTGCACGCCCGATGCGAGACTTGCAGCTCTTTGACGATGCATCTCGTGGGGTTTTCGGCTCGTTGAAACTCGTGCCGCTGGCCGTCACGCATTCCCCACTGGCCATGGGAGCAATATTTGCGGCCGTCGTCTCCATCGCCATCGGCCCATTTGTGCAGCAGACGATGCACACGTACCAGTGCCGTCGGCCTGTTGATGCCAATCGCACCGGGCACGCAAGTATCGCCATCGCGAACCGCGTCGACAGCGAGAAATTGTGGTACCAGGCCACTAGCATAAACGCCATACTCAGCATCGGGATGCAGTCCGCCATCCAGGACTCGATTGTCAAGCCCTCTCAAAGCTCCAACATTGCTGCCTTGTTTGAGTGCGAGACCGGAGACTGCACGTTCCCTGCTTATGCCGACAGCAATGGCGGAAACGAGATCTCCCACGCCAGCCTGGCCATGTGCAGTCGCTGCGAGGACACGCACGGCCTGGTCGAGGGCCCGCTGGTAGAACCCTTGTCTGGCGACGTCACGTTCCGTCTTCCGGTGCCGGTCAGAGAGGACGAAGATGGTGTCAGGGTTATGATTGGTGGTGACGGCCGACGTGAGGTGCGCATGGGTATCCAGACCACCAGCAATCTCGATTGGGGACGCCAGGTTCTCTCGGACGATTTCATCCGCCGCGCCAGAGGGGCAATTTCCAACATTTCCATCATCGCCATGTCAAAGACGCCCTGCCGCTTCAGTGACGACAGCAACCCGGCCTGCTCCAGGGCCTGGGGAGAACCGTCCGATTACGTGGCTGCAACGTGCATTCTCTACCCGTGCGTCCGACATTACACGGCCAGCATCAGGAACGGTGTGCTGACGGAGAACCTGGCTCATGATATCCCGCTACGGGTCCAGAAAGATGGCGACATGGAACGCCTCGTCTCGTCTCGGGACCCAACCCCGTGGGCTGCCATGAAACAACCATGTATGGTCAACGGCACACTCTACACGCCTGGCGACCCGGAGGAGGCCATCGTCCCCGAAGAAGACGGTGTGGCTGTTCTGACTCTTGGAAAGGCGTTTTCCAGCATGGATGCCTACATAAACACCACAGCGCCGGCCGAGTGCGTCGCCTCGCTGGAGGCCGGGTTTGTCCACGCCATGGCAGAAACCATTGGCGACCAGTTCAACGTCGAGTGCAAGCTCGATCCACGCTGGGCAAAAACGCCCAGCTGCGATCCCCTCTACACCACCTTGAAATCGAAACCTACGTGGTACATGGGCGCCTTCCTGCGAGGTAACGCGACGAGTCCCGCGACCATCAGCGAGGCATTCGAGTCCATGGCGCGACGCATCACGACAGAGATGAGGCTGGCGGGATGGGGATCTCGCCTGGAAGACAAGATGGTCGTGCAGGGTGACATGTGGGAGACGGTTGTGTGCGTCGGCGTAGCCTGGGGGTGGCTCGCCCTGCCGGCCGCTGCCCTGGTCAGTATCTGCATCGTGCTGGTCAGCCTGCTTTTCCCTCTGGAGGCGACGCGGGGGCCTATTTGGAAGAGCTCTGTGCTTCCACTAATTCTGAAGGATCAGCCGGGGATGGTGGTGGTCGAACTGTCCGAAATGAACAAAGTAGCTGGACGGTTTCGCGTGAGGCTGCTCCGGAATGCGGGCAATGAACTTTTTGACGTGTACGAGACCACGGAGTTGGCTAAATAAGATAATGATTGTACTTATAAACTGTTTTCAATTTTTTACTAATAGATTCAGATAGGACATACGGCTTAATCTGTCACGCATGATATATAGTGATCTAAAGGGTTTTTTTCTTCTATTGTGCTATACCGGTTATTATATTTAGAAGATTTAATATGTGGCAGGCGTCTTTTATAAGGCCTCTGTCGGATATAATCAGCCTAAATATTATAAAGTACTGAAGTATCCGTAATTATTACGTAATTAAAAGGCTCAAGGCGGTTGTCTTTCCAAAAACGTGACAGTGACGTTAACATACCCTATCTTCCAGACCCTCTCGACACATCAAGAACCAGCAAGATGCCGTCTAGAGCACACAAGCACCCGGCATCCAATGATTCCTCGTATACCGCACCCAAGCGGGCCAGGCCTAATGTTTCGAGCACAACCAGTGAGCATGCGCAATGGCCGTCTATATTCCACGCAGTCGAAAAAATACATAAAGCCCTTAATATTGCTTGCACCTTTTGCTCGACGAGACGCCACCTCGCCACAACATTCGATGCTTTGAAGCCCATGGTGGAATCCCACACGGGTAAAACGCTGGGGGTTGAGGATGTTGCCCTGGTCACCGCGATCAAGCCCGACAGCGTAGAGTTTTGTTATGTCGATGCTCTCGCGCTGCAAGTCGAACCTGAGAGTTCCAAGCGGCCGGACGACGATATCGCCCCAGCTCCGGAAGGCAGCCGCTATACCCTCCATTTCCGGTTTGTCGACGATGACTTGAAAACACGTTCCAGAAATCGTAAAAGGGGCCCCAGACAGGCCGCCCTAAGAATGCCTGTCCACAGCCAGAAACAGATGCTGGATCTTATAGGCAGACGAAATCAGAGGTTCAAACAGGCCATCAGTGATTTCATAAGCCGTTGTGAATCAGGGGGTTTGCAGCCTGAGGAGGAACTGAAACGAGAATCCTTACGCTGCATCCCATCCTCACGAGAAGAAGCACAAGACGTGTCAAATGCGATTCAACCCGTCACGCCTGAACTACGCAAACCTATCGCCGAGGTTGTGGATGAGCTGCAGAACAGTGACTGGTACCGCGGTCAGATTGTTGCAGGTGGTCGCTGCGTCTTTGCACCACAAAAGGCAGTGTATGGGGATCTCGATTTCGTACTCAGCCAGGATATTGTGAATGCGCTTTTTCACGTCAAGCACATTCGTCGATTTTATTCTCACCAAGCAGAGGCACTTAACCACCTTTTGTCCGGGCAAAACGTTGTAGTAGCCACCTCGACAAGCTCTGGCAAGTCTTTGATATACCAGCTGCCCGTTTTGCATGCGCTTGAGAGGAACCCGGACACAAGAGCTCTGTTTATCTTTCCCACCAAAGCCCTCGCCCAAGATCAGAGGAGCAGCTTCAAGGAGATGATGAGGTACATGCGGGGGCTGGAGAAGACCCGTGTTGAGACGTATGATGGAGACACGGCTTTTGCAGACAGACATTGCATCCGTGAGGAGGCTCGCGTTATATTAACGAACCCGGACATGCTGCATGCCTCGATATTACCATACGAAGAGCAATGGCGGTCATTTCTACGCCATCTTGAGTACGTTATAGTGGATGAGCTTCATCACTATTGCGGTCTCTTTGGGTCACATGTCGCCTTCATTATGAGACGGTTGCGGCGACTTTGCGCCGCGCTCGGGAACAGACGCATCAAATTCGTGTCTTGCTCCGCCACGGCAGCAAACCCAAAAGAACATTTTCGGGCGGTGTTTGGCGTTGCCGATGTTCGAGTGGTCGATTCGGATGGCTCGCCTTCAGAAGCAAAGGAGTTTTTATGTTGGGATACCCCGTATCGGTGCCCAGGGGATCCGAAAAGCGGACGCGTAAGTACAAGATTGGAATGCGCCCGGCTATTCTGCCAGCTGGCTTTGCGTGGAGTGCGCACGATTGCATTCTGCCGGAACAGAACGCATTGCGAGAGCCTTGTGGGGGCGATAAAGCGTGAGCTTTCAGCTCTCGGGAGGCAGGACTGCGCCGAGCGCGTCGTCGGCTATCGGGCTGGTTATACGGCAGAGGACCGGCGCAAGATTGAGAAGGATATGTTTAGTGGGGAGCTGCTAGGCATTGTGGCGACCACGGCACTGGAGCTCGGCGTCAACATTGGGTCTCTGGACTGCGTGCTAATGTGGGGGTTTCCATTCAGCATCTCCAGCTTGCGACAGCAGACCGGCAGAGCAGGTCGGACTCAAGGCAGGGATTCGCTGTCCATCTTGGTGGGCGGCGGCTCCTCTTTGGACCAACGATATATGAAAAGCCCGCAAGAGCTCTTTACTAAACCAAACGATCCGCTCCGGGTCGACCTAGAAAACTTGCTCGTGCGGGAGGGACACATGCAGTGTGCAGCGTCCGAAATGCCCATCAAGCCTGACCAGGACGAGGAATACTTTGGGCCGGGGCTTGAGGACCTGTGCCGCGAACGGCTAGTGCGGGACGAGCAAGGCTACTACCACAGCCACAGCCGATTTGGGCCCAACCCGTCGAGGCTTGTGTGTATCAGGGATGCTGAGAAGGAGGAGCATTTCGCGGTAGTAGACGTGACCGACGGGAGCAACCACGTGCTCGAGGAGCTCGAGGCCTCTCGTGCCGCGTTTAGTATATACGAAGGAGGCATCTTCCTTCACCAAGGGGGGCAGTATCTGGTGCGGGAGTTTCGGCCCGACAAAGGTCTGGCCAAGGTGCACAGAGTAAAAGTGGACTGGGCAACGGTGCAGAGAGACTACACAGACGTGGACCCAGTCAAGACCGAGGCCGTCAGGACGGTTGGCGGACCCCAGGCCTTGGCATTCTTTGGGACAGTCAGGATTGAGCAAAAGGTGTTTGGGTTTTTCAAAGAGGACAGCGAAGGGAGGATCGTGGACGCTGTAGAGGTTGACAACCCGCCAGTAGTTAGATACAGCAAGGGTATGTGGCTCGACGTCCCGGGATCGGCGCTGGAGCTGCTTGGCCGGAGAAGGCTCCACGTCGGAGCAGCTATCCACGCGGCCGAGCACGCCGTGATGGCCCTCATGCCAAACTTGGTGGCCAGCATGCCAGGAGACGTCCGCACCGAGTGCAAAGATGCGGTCAAGGAGTTCTCTCGTCGCGAAACGCAAAGAAAACGGCCCGGACGACTTTCTTTTTATGACGCCAAGGGTGGCGCGGGCGGTTCTGGGACCACAACCAAGGCATTTGAGTTTGTCGACGTCCTGGTACGCCAAGCGCTCGAAAGGATCAGCATCTGCCCATGTAGTCACAGCCAAGGGTGCCTCGAGTGTGTGGCGCCGGACACGTGTCGAAAGCCTCTGGTCGTCATGAGTAAAGCTGGCGGGCAGGTCATCTTGATGAGCCTGTTGGGCGAGGCCATTGATGAGGAAAGCCTGCCGATGGGCCCCGAAGAAGATATCCCGGCCGGAGTGGACACGGTGGTGCTGGCGCAGACCATGGCACTCGCCTCAGAGCCTCAGAGATAAGAATAATGTACGGATACATGATGACAATTTTAAACGTGCCACCAGGGCGTCGGCTGATTGGTCAGGTCAGTTGCTTCGCCTCTCAGGCCCGCCACAACAGGATAAACACCCCCACCCCCTCCTCCCCGCCCCGAGGTACGTACTGTAGGCGGTGTGTTCCCCGCGTCGTTCCGCGTCTAAATTTACTCGTTGAGGGGGGCGAAATTCGTTTCTAGTCGCGAATAAAACTTGTCTTTCTTTGTTTCAGACGCTAATAAGTATGACAGAACGCATGCTAGATCTGCGGCACCATGCCATGCCGATAAGCGCGCGTGTTTAATGCAGACTTCCACGTTGCATTACGTTGTGATCTTGAATCTTGCAGCATCGCCCGAATATCACGTGGTTGTGGACATAGATTGTAATAAGTGGATACTTAGCGGATCTGCAGAAGTTATATTTTTCCTCACATGGGCCAAAAAAAAAATAGCCTTGTGCCTCACTATTATCTGGGATTAAATGTATCCACGTACATACTCCAGCCCTGACGCTTATCAGATCGGCCAGTGGGCAAATCTTGCCTGCATGCGCCGAACGGACGGTATCTTATAATAAGTTCCTTTAACCCCAGAATCCCCCCATGCAAAGCAGGCGGTTACCCAAGTGGGGCTACTGATTACATCGCAATGCAGGTACTGCTGATCCATGGACCCCCAACGGCAAGTCTTACTGTTTTCTCTTTGATTTTCTCTCTTGCTCGCACACATGCGAGCCGTGCCCTCAGGGGGGTCTGTCTTGGTCGGAGTTGGGTCCCGGTATCCGGGGCTGTGAATCGTGGGAGAAGTCGATATTGGCGCCGGCGAAACGCATGTAGACGCTGGCCAAGGACGGATGCCCCGACTACTCCTGGCAAAGCACATAGCCCGTCGTAGCAATTGCCTATGATTATACGTTGTTTCAATTAATCGGGCAAATCAAAAATTTGCCCGGGCAGGTTCTTATTTATGGTCTGTCCTGTGTGTCCATCATTTCTCGTTGCCGCACCAGCTCCTTTCACCCCCCCCCCCCTCCTCTCAGAGTGAAGATTCTCAATATTCATCAGTTGTTGGTGCCGCCTCGATTCCTGGACGAATCTGGGCTCCGCTGTGGCAAGGGTCTTGTTATACTTTTATACTTGGTTATTTTAAGAGGAGGACAACATCCACCACCACCACGTCCGGCATATGTAGAGAAGGGCCCCTTTCACCGAATCTTCTTTGAGGTTTTGGCCATTTCTTCTTTCCCGATATCATATCTCTTCGGCATCTCTTTGCTGGGCCTCTCTCATCCTCGATCCGGCAAAAAGGGAGTCAAAGAGTCACTGGCAGCCGAAAGACCCGGTTGACTGGCCAGCTAACCTAATCAACCAACCGACTTGAGGACGGCCAGACCAACAACACGTTATCGACTGCCCACCTCACCACTTGGCAGCAATCCCTTCACTGCCCCCTCCGACCAACCTGGTCTTTTCCTGACATTCACAGCCACGCTCTTGGCGGATATCTATCGACCTTACTTTACCTGCTCCTCCTCGATCTTGCCTTTCTCACAAATCCCCGGCTACTGCTGCTCTTTCACACACATATACACCCACAACCTCTCTCCGTATCTCTGTCTCTATCTCTATCTCTATCTCTATCTCTATCTCTCTCTCTCTATCTCTCCATCTCTCTCTATATCTCTCTCTCTGTCTCTCTCTCTCTCTCTCTATCTATCTCCCCTCCTAATACCCTCTCCGTTGTACTTGGTCTTGGCCTTTCTGGTCCACCCGCCCTGCCCGTGCCTTCTTCTCTCTCCAGTTTGGTGCCCCAGTCCAGTCTAAGCTGTCCAGAAAACATCCTCTCACAGAATCCCAGCCATCTTGTCCGAGACAGGAGCCAAGATGGGTTCTCTATCAGCGAGCCCACGACCCGCTCCTCCATCGCCAGCCCTTTCTTCCTCCTCCTCCGAGTCAACAATCTCTGTACCCGATGACCAAAATAACTTGCCTTCCACCCCCGACATTTCATATGCGCCGCCGCACGCCCGCGATAGCAGGAATAGCCTCAGTGGAAAGGACGGGAAAGATGGGGAAGATAACAAGCTGGCAACTCCTTCGGTTCCCAGTTCCGGCCCTATCCTCCCCATCTTCTCAAACACAAATAGCACCGACAAAACGGCTGTTGCTCCGAACCCGCAAAAGTCGAGGCGTACTTTCACCATCTCCCAGGCCGGCGAGAGCGGCAGGAAAGGATTTCATCCCCTCAAATTCCTGCGCATCTTGGTGATGGGGTCAAGTCGCGTTTCCAAGTTTTTCAACGTCCTCTGGCCTCTCGTCCCGGTCGCTATTGTCTTGCAGCGTAAGTTGGAAGACGGACACGAACGAGCCCTTGATGACGAACCGACATACTAACGGCCCACATCCATAGACATCTATACCGATCAGAAGCTTCTGACCTTTATCTTCTCATACCTTGCCGTCCTTCCCTGCGCCAATCTCATTGGATTCTCTGGCGCCGAGCTCGCACGCAAGCTTCCACATGTGTGGGGCATCATGACAAACACCATCTGCGAGTCCCTCACCGAGATCATTCTCATCATGGTCCTTCTCCACGGCCAAAAGTTCCTCGTCATCCAAGCTGCCATCCTGGGTTCCATCCTGGCAACCATGTTACTTTGCTTGGGTCTTTGCTTTTTCATTGGCGGCCTTCACCGCCAAGAGCAGGTCTTTGACGAGACTGTAACGGAGGCTGGCAGCGGTCTTTTGCTTGCTGGGTGAGTTGTCCCCCCCTTCTTCTGGCCTCGATGCTCTGAATTCCCTCTGACACAAAACTCGTGCGCAGTGGCGTGGCTTTGGCTGTTCCTACTCTCTTTTACCACTCCTTGTTGGGCAACAACGTCGAGGACCTGCCAGGTAAAACGCGCGATATCTCGCGAATCATTGCCATCCTCCTCTTGATTTCCTACTTTGTCTATATCTTCTTCCAGGCAAACACTCACCGCAGCACCCTGGACGCCATCTTTGAGGATGATACCCAAAGGATACAGAAGGAGTATGCCCGCACGCATCATGTCCACGACAGGCCCAAGTTCACATTCACCGAATGCATCATCGGCCTCGTCGTGTCCATCACTCTTGTTACGGTCCTTTCCATAGGTCTCGTTTCCCAGATCGAATATATCGTCACCACTCACCACGTCTCCGATCCTTTCATCGGCCTGATCCTCATTCCCCTTTGCGAAAAGGCGGCCGAGCACTTCAACGCCGTCGAAGAGGCCTGGGAAGACCGTACCAACTTCGCTCTCTCACACATTCTCAACGCCACCCTTCAAACCGCACTCTTCACCGCCCCTCTCGCTGTTATTGTCGGCTGGGGTTTGCACTATGAGATGGACTTCAACTTCGATATCTTCAACGTTGGAATGCTTATACTTGGCATCATCGCCGTCGGAGGATTCATGCGCGATCAAAAGAGCAACTATCTCGAGGGCTTCCTCTGTCTGGTTATATATGCTGCCATTGCCATCGCCGCGTGGTACTACCCGAATCCGGAAGGCCATGGCGGCGCACATTAATTGGCCACGAGATGACTTGGCTCTACCACACTCCATCACATCCATGAGGCAATAATCAAGTTTTGTTTCTCCTTTGTATTTATCTTTCTTACTTACACAAATTTTTTTTTTTTACTTTCTTGCATCACGCACATCCTATTTCTTCTTTATTTTTTTTCTTCTTCTTGTCTTCTTTTTTGTCGCGCGTCATGAAAAGAGTGGTATTCGTTAATGCTGGGTTATATCGTAGGCGTTCACGCACATTGGGTTTCAAAGAGAGCATACAAGGCCGGGATGGTCTTTACGACTGAGCGGGGAATGCGGAACAACGGTCTGAGCAAACGAAGGTGCTAACAGGGCAGAAGAAACAATCATGCCAGCATGTGCATAGTGACGGTGTTGTCTGGGGACCAGGGGCTGGTCATGCATTGTTCCGCGGAATTCTTTACACACTTGGCTCATTGAGATCGCGAACAAGGCAGCGAGGAGTTCACAAGATGCATTACTGTACCTAGCAGATATACCTAGGTATTCAGACCAGCCGTTACTTGTCATCCGCTGTTCTGGTTAGATTTAGCCATTTGACGATCTATTTCGATAAATCAAAAGGGCTATTCGTAATGACGGTCCTACGATAACGAGATGCTTTATTTATCTCACTTTGATTTGGATAACCCCTGAGCTTGGAGTCATTTGTTTGTCAATATGCGCTACTTTACGAGTTGTTCAATGACCTAGAAGATCGAGACGTGTTTATTAACCTTTCTTTTATTTGTATTAGTGGAAATAATATCATATAATTCGTGGTTAACTATCTCCAAGAAGCTACGTGTGAGTATCACGTGAGTGACGTCAATCACGTGGGTGCCCGTTCGTTGATAGGGCGGCCCCCCAAGGTTAACCGCATCCCAACAATTGTTGGAGCATCATTCCTCATTCTACCTGAATGTAGTCAATGTGAATGGCACTGCCAGTCAGTCACATCGCAGTCATAGCGGCCACCCACATGGACCGAACCAGGAAACGTATGTTTTTGCTTGCAACCTCCATCCTCAACAATATGGGATGCTTGCTAACCATGCCAACCATAGGCGAGCTGCGTTCTTGCAACGAGAGGGTTTGGGACGGTGAAAAGAGTGAGTTTTGGTCCGTCGCATCGAGGGCGCGTCTCGTGAGAATAAAACTAAAGCGGAATGGCTTTCATTACGCCAATCACGCCAAGCCTGCTTTCCCACAAGTGACGTTCGCGCGCCTGACTTGTTGATTAGATGTGTTCACAGTCAGCGCATCGCCAGACTCTTCGTTGAAAAAGAACACGGCTTTCATCAAACGACTGCGAACCGCAATCTCCACGGCCACCCTCCCAACTTTTCTGCAGGAAATCAGAACCCTCAGCCTCCACAAATACCTTTCCGAGATAATCTCGGCGTGCTACGAAGGGCTCTGCAGGGTGAAATCGCCCCCGGATGTTGATGCTGCAGTCGAGATCGTCAGCGCGCTACATCAACGGTTCGGTCCTTCAGAATTCACTGGGCATATCGGCTGGCTCCTGGGCAAAGGTCTCTCCACTCCCGACAAGAGCTTCCTCAAGACTCTACCACAAGAGGCCCGCGAGCGCGAGGAGAAAGATCGCATAACACGACATCGTGCGCTGCTTCGGGTTGTAACCGAGCTTTGGTTGGTCCAGGTTCTGCGCACCCTCGACGATGCCATAAAACCAGACGATGCGACAAAGCCCCCAAGCTCAAAGGCCACAGAAGCAAAAACCAAGTCCACTACACCTTCGGCGAAAGGTGGCCCAGCAGCACCCTTCCCACTGGATGCGCTGAAGGATCTGCTGGGCCACGACAGGGACCATGTGAACCTACCCCTTGTCGTCCTTTTTGTCAAGTCCTTCAGCTGGGACATTCTGGGAGTTACACCACACGGCTCCGAGGGCCGCAAAGGCACACTTGAAAACGTCGTCGCGCCGGCTGAAGAGTTCGGAGACGATGCTGACGTCGGTCATGTTGACGCGCCCCTTGTGCCGGCCGAGCTGCGGGATCGCTTCAAGAGCATACTGGCCAGGTACTTTGAGGATGTCAAGGCCCACATAACCCGAGATCAAAAGTCGATACAGAACCAGGCCCGCCGCAACGCCGAGGCATACGTCAAGTCCGGTGAAGTGTTTGAGGACCGGCAAGCAAATTTTGAGAAGCAGGTCAAGGCTCAAGAGCGACTGATATCCCAAGCCCAAATCGTCGCCGACATTATCGGTGCCGACATGCCAAATGTGGATGAGATTGTCGATGCTCCTGCGGCGGGCAATGCCTCCATCGGCCTCGTCAAGACGGGGGAGTATCTGCGATCCATGGGCGACGGCGCGGGAATCTGGGAGGACGAGGACGAGCGTCGATTTTACGAGAACCTGGTGGATCTCAAGGGCAAGGTCCCGGACATACTTCTCGAGGATAAGAAGAAGAAGTCTGAAGGAGAGGAACAGGCCGCCAGCAAGAGGGCAGACGCCGGAGGAGAGCTGCCTGCTGCCGGTGACAGCAAACCCGCAAGCGGGACTGTTGACGACTCGTCGCTCGCCATTGTGAATAAGACAATGGGTGCACAGGTGGACGCGTTGCTCACCCGCCTCCCGGACATGACGACCAAGGATGCTGTCGACCAGATGGCCATCGATTTCGGGTTTCTGAACTCAAAGGCTTCGCGGAATAGGCTTATCAAGGCACTCTCTGACGTTCCAAAAGGACGAACCGATCTGCTTGCTACCTGGTCCAGGTTGGTGGCAACGCTGGGAAGATACATGCCCGACATCCCGAAAGCTCTTGTCGACCACCTCGATGCAGAATTCCGCAGCCTCCAGAGACGCAAGGAAAAAGACTTTTTGGGTCAAGTCCGGCTGACCAATATCCGATACCTCGCCGAGTTGACCAAGTTTGGCACCGTGCCCGAACACGTCCTGTTCCATTGTCTCAAGGTATGCCTCGATGACTTTTCCCGGATGAACATCGATATAATGTGCAATCTACTCGAAAATTGCGGCCGTTATCTTCTCCGCAACGCGGATACCGCTCCACGCATGAGTACTTTCCTCGAAACCTTACTGCGCAAGAAGTCCGTTCAGCACCTCGGGCAGCAGGAGCGCATGTTGATCGAGAATGCAATCTACTATGTAGACCCCCCTCAGCGGCCAGCCATCGAGCAAAAGGAACGGACGCCCATGGAGTTATTCGTTCGGAAGCTCGTATATTCTGACTTGACGAAACGCAACTATGGCAAAGTCCTTAAACAGATTCGCAGACTCCACTGGGAGGAGCCTGACGTCGTTGCGATTCTTGAGAGAGTCTTCTCGAAGCCCGGAAAGGTCAAGTATGGCAACATTCACGTAATGGCCATCTTGCTGGGCGCACTGTATCGCTACCACCCAAGCTTTGTTATCACCGTCATCGACAATGTCATTGAGTCTATATGCCTGGGCCTTGAGCAAAACGACTTCAGGTTCTACCAACGCCGTCTCGCCGAAGTCAGATACCTGAGCGAGCTTTACAACTACCGCATTCTCGAGCACCCCGTCATCTTTGACATCCTTTACCGCATCACGACTTTTGGGTACGGAGGAGGGCCCCCCATTCCAGGACGCGCCAATCCTTTGGATCTTCCCGATGACTTCTTCCGCGTCCGGCTCGTCACCACAATCTTGGATGCTTGTGGGACGTACTTTGAGAAAGGCGCGGCCGGGAAGAAGCTGGAGTACTTTCTCGCCTTTTTCCAGTACTACATCTTTACCAAGGATCCACTTCCCATGGATATCGAATTTCTCGTTCATGACACGTTTGGCCTGGTCCGGCCTCAGTGGAAGATCTCCAGCAATCTCGAAGATGCGACCAAGTCGCTACAAGCTGCCATTACGCAAGACCACAACAATGCCCTGGCGAGTGCAAACGAGGCTGCTGCCGAGGCCGATGAAGGGGCCTCTGTGATATCATCTGACGAGGAGAACGACAATGCCGATGCAGATGGCGAGGGCGCGGAAACACTCGACGAGCTGGACTCGGAGGAGGAGGCTATAGTCGAGGATCACGATGCTGAGAGCCAGGCCTCTTCTTCCTGGGATGGGGCCGAGATGGACGATGACGACGACGACGACGACGACGAGGATGTACATGTAGCCCGACAACAAGAGGAAGCCGATCCAGAGGAGGCAGCCGACTTTGATCGCGAATTCGCAAAGATGATGAGCGAGAGCCTCGAGTCTCGTAAATCTGATAGGAAGCCCCTCTTCGACCTGGCACTTCCCGTCAGAGCAAAAGCCCGCGATGATCTCTCCCAGAATACCGAATCAAACACCAATGACGGCACGATGGCGTTCTCCCTCTTGACCAAAAAGGGCAATAGACAACAGGTAGGAAACAAGTCCGAACCCGTATCTGCTCACCGCATTATCTGACGTGTTGCCGAATATCCAGTCCAAAGTGGTGGAGCTGCCCTCGGATTCTACTTTTGCAGTAGCGCTAAAGCATCAGCAACAGGCGGAGAGGGAGGAGCAACAACGAATCAAGAACCTTGTGCTAAACTACGACCTGAGGGAACACGATGAAGACGATGGTGAGGATCCATCTCATAAACAGACCTCTGGCATGTACGCCGCGCCGCATTGCTCACAATGGTCTGAAAAACAGGTTCGGATAGATACTCTCACCACCCTCACGGCCGTCTGGATCGCACCGCCCGGGACAGTCGTGGAACCCCAAGGTCCCGAAAGCTGCAGCTAAGTGATGTTGACTGGTATGGTGCACTCCCCCCTCCCAGCCCAAATGACCAGCATAGCATCCGGATCAAGTATTCGGGATGCTTTGGGCATGATTCTCTGGGCTTGCTTGCTGCTGCTTGTAATCAGGGTCCGGGGATCATTTGAGGCCGTAGTGATGCGGAATCGTCCTATCACCAAGCCCCTGCACCGGGATCTACGGATTCCTGGTCTCGAACCGGGCTATGAAAGCGGCTGTATCCGCATTGTGCAGTGAACACGGCTGACACGATAGCATCATTCTTCCTTGTGTTCTTTTAGGACTTGAGGAAAGACTTATCTGGTACCAACGCATGCTTTCACCGGGCCCAAGTGCCTTCAACTCGGACGATGGCTATCTACGCCTGGCCGGGGAACCAGAATCTTCAACGCGGCCCTCTTCGAAGCCTGTATAGGCAGGCTCCAGCATGAAGCTGTCCATTATCAACCAGGATACCAAAACGCTTGGTCCCGAACGGTCCGAACTGTCCGAACGGTCCTAACGGTTCATGTCCAAGCCAAGTGTATGCCCTCGGTTGGTTTTGTTGATGCTGAGAGTGCTTGCGGCGCGTAATTCAGAAGCATTGAACCCGAATGGGTTCGGTTGCGCGTAGTGCGCTAGCCCATATCATAAGAGGAGAGACAATGACAAGAATGTTCGGTTTAATGTGCATCTGGCACTGCGCGAGGCATTTCCCCCCCATCTCATGGACTGGGAATGGTGGTGCCTGATGGGCATGCTGGATTTGGTACTGTCTTTGCCAGTGGGCACATAACTGTACTGTACCAGCCGCCGTATAGGATAATTCATATTTCACAGTAGGTACGGTAACGGCATGACTCGAAGCGCTGCGTCCTTTGCCTGCAGCTAGCCGTGTCTTGATTGTTTGTAGTATCCCGAGGCCTCCAGATACTATCCTCAGCACTCTCCAAGACATGGAACACGCACACGGGCAGCTCTCTGAGCGCACAATAGAGTCAGGCTTTAGCGCCGTAACGTGCTCTCCCGGTGCCCTTACGATGTTCAGGGTTTTGGTGTTTCGTCGCATGGCCGACCAGGCGGAGCGGTGCGACGACCGGCCTTGTTCGATTTTTGCCAAGTGTCACCTCGGCGAGGACCGTTGGGCCCACGCACTTTTCATGATGCTAATCAAATAGAGACAGCTCTGGAATTATCACCAACGACGTGTGCCGTGTGGTTATCCAGCCTTTTGGTCCACGAGAAACAAGGCTGGGAAGCCACAGTACATTATAAGGTTATAAAGTCTGAGTCATTATTCATCCACGATCACGTGCTCAGGTAGATATTCAAGTTGGTTCTAGAGGTTACTATGGGTTCAGGTCTTTCTTCTTCCTGAACTGTCTAGAAGTTTCTAAGTATCAAGTACATGTACGTGAACGAGGGGTACCTCCTCTAGCATAACCATCTGCGCAGATATATTGATAGCGGGGTAATCGGGTACCGCGTAACATATACTACCATCTGTACCTACTACCTACCTACCTGCCCTCAGTTATTATGCCTACCTTCAGCCCAATTTACTATATCTATTATCAGAATATTTGCCCAATCGATCAGATAGATTAAAACCAAACAACGAAAAGTTGGCACCCCCCATCATTCAACAGGATAAGAAGCGAGTAAGTGCCATTACATCGATCAACTTAGAAAAGCGAGGCAAACAAAGAGGAGAGGAAATTTTTTTAAAAAAATTTGACCACGCCAAAAAAAAATCTCCACATCCATCCGATATCTCCAGTCTGGGCGAAACCTCACCAACCCATCCTGGTGTCGCAAAACGCGCTTTTCCTTGGCAACTTGTTCACAGGACGCCGCTTCGCTTGTTGCGTGAAAGCGAATTCCTTCAGGCCGTTCTGTTCGACCAGGAGCCCACCCGCTTTTTTCCTTGCCCTTGTTCACCACAAACAGAACCGACAGGAAAGTAATTCACCATGAGTGTCGTTGGTATGTTGCTTGCCCCGCCTCCGCTGCCTCCTCCTCCTCCTTCTCCTCTTGCTCCAACCTCTTCTCCCCATCCATAGCGTGCTTGTTAACACCTTACTTTGCCAGGACTCGACTTCGGAACCCTCAAGTCGGTTATCGCGGCCGCGAGGAATCGTGGTGTCGACATCGTGAGCACATCTTCTCCCCTCATGTCGATGTCATTTGTGAGGACTTGGGAAACTGACGTTTGCCTGTCGTGCCATGGCATGCTGCTACCAGATTACCAATGAAGTCTCGAATCGTTCGACGCCGTACGTTGGATGCCCCTGGAGCTACGCGCTTGCTCTTCCTTCGACTCCGGAACATTGACTGACTGACCTTGGACTATCGGACAGATCTCTCGTCGGCTTCGGCTTAAAATCGCGTTACATTGGCGAGGCCGCCAAGACACAAGAGATCTCGAACCTTAAGAATACCGTCAACTGCTTAAAGCGCCTTGCCGGCCGGTCTGTCAAGGATCCTGATGTCCAGGTCGAGCAGCAGTTCATCACAACGCCTCTTGTCGATGTGAACGGGCAGGTCGGAGTCGAGGTGACATACCTGGGCAAGAAGCATACTTTCACTGCCGTCCAGCTTGTTGGCATGTACCTCAGCAAGATTAAGCAGACAGCCGCCACCGAGCTTAAATTGCCCGTGACCGACATCGTGATAAGCGTACCAGCATGGTTCACTGATGCCCAGCGCCGCAACCTGCTGGATGCCGCCGACATCGCGGGACTCAAACTCCTCAGGCTCATGAACGACACGACCGCCGCTGCTCTCGGGTACGGCATCACCAAGCTTGACCTGCCATCGGCCGAGGAGAAGCCTCGGCGTGTCGCCTTCGTCGACGTCGGACACAGCACCTACACGTGCTCCGTCGTTGAATTCAAGAAAGGGGAGTTGACGGTAAAGTCGACCGCCTGGGACCGTCACTTCGGCGGCCGCAATTTTGACCAGGCACTCCTCAACCATTTTGCCGCCCAGTTCAAGGAAAAGTACAAGATCGATATTCTTGGCCATGGACGTGCTGCCGCCCGTGTCCTTGCTGCCGCCGAAAAGGTCAAGAAGATACTTTCGGCGAACCAGCAGGCCCCTATCAACATTGAGTCTCTAATGAACGATATTGATGTGTCCGCTATGATCACCCGCCAGGAGTTCGAGGAGTTGGTCGAACCTCTGTTGCGTCGCATCAACGTGCCTCTCGAACAAGCGCTTGCGGATGCCAAACTCACAGTTGAAGACATTGATGTGGTCGAGGTACTGGGGGGCGGCTCCCGAGTGCCAGCCGTCAAGGAGCAGATCCAATCTTTCTTCAGCAAGCCCCTCTCCTTCACTCTGAACCAGGATGAGGCCGTGGCCCGCGGTTGCGCCTTCTCGTGCGCTATCCTGTCTCCTGTCTTCCGTGTCCGCGACTTCACCGTCCAGGACATCATCAATTACCCAATCGAATTTGCTTGGGAGAAGGCTCCTGATATCCCAGACGAGGACACCAGCCTCATCGTCTTCAACAAGGGCAACATTGTACCCTCGACCAAGATACTCACTTTCTACCGCAAACAGCCGTTTGATCTCGAGGCCCGTTATGCCAATACCGAAGTTATCCCCGGTAAAGCGAATCCTTGGATCGGCCGCTTTTCGGTAAAAGGTGTCAAGGCGGATGGAAAGGACGACTTCATGATCTGTAAGCTCAAGGCGAGAGTGAATATCCATGGTATCCTCAACGTCGAGAGTGGCTACTTCGTTGAGGACCAAGAGGTTGAGGAAGAAATCAAGGATGACATCAAGGATGATGACAAAAGGGACCCTGATGTGAGTTAACACCGCAACACTTTCGTCTACCGTCTCCACCGACTTGCTAACGCTTAACACAAGGCGATGGAAACGGATGGCGATCGAGATGCCCCCCCAAAGAAGACGCGGAAGGTTAAGAAACAGATACGCAAGGGGGATCTTCCCATCGTCAGTGGGACCTCCTCCATGGACTCTTCTCTAAAGCAAGACCTCCTCGGCAAGGAGGCGGAGATGATGATGGAAGACAAGCTTGTCGCAGACACCGAGGAAAAGAAGAACGAGCTCGAGACCTTTATCTACGACCTCCGCAGCAAGCTTGACGACCAGTACGCTGATTTGGCTACCGAGGCCGAGAAAGACCGTCTTCGTGAGAAGCTTTCGGCTAGTGAGGTAAGCAACTTGCAATCTACAAGCTCTCTCTGGGATCTGTTTTTTTTTTTTAACTCTGTTTCCCCATCTAGGACTGGTTGTATGAGGAGGGCGAAGATGCCACCAAGGGTGTCTACGTATCCAAGATCGAAGAGCTCCAGTCCATGGCCGGCCCCATAACGCAGCGTTACTTTGACAAAGTTGAAGCGGAACGTCGCGCTGTTCAAGAAAGAATTGACGCTGAAGCGGCTGCGAGAAAGGTTGAGGAGGATGCCAGGAGGGCCACCGACGGGGCCAGAGATAGCGACATGACGGATGCTGATGGCGCCAAACCTGACGTTGGGGAGAACCCATAGATCCTCAAGTACGGGATACGAGATAGTGCAAAATACGAGAAATCGAGGAGGGTAGAATAAAGCATGCGGGGAAAGCAAAGCACCCAGAGTGTGGAGTCCATGTATCCATGATGATTCCCAGTTACCCGCCTACTAAATGTCACGAGACCTTCAAGTCAGGCAGGTAAGGTGGTAGGTAGTAGGTACGGTGGTTGGTGATAAAGCGAGGCAAGACGAGATACATGGATCACTGTTTTCATTGATTGACAATAAGGTGGTGGTGCTCCATGCCTATATACCTGTCATATACCTGTCCATCCCCCAATCCCTTTAATGCACCCAATTGGTACCATTGCGAGAGTATTTTCTGGAACAATATAGCCATAACGAAGTTGTTTCTCCTCACCCCTCCTGCGATTGCCATTGCACTTGAGCCGGGCAAGGCAGTCTTTTTCATGGGCTCATGATTGATCATGAGATATCGAACAAGGGTTTGAGCTTAATAATCAGCTGCCACTCGTCGTTGGTCACTTCGGTCCGGTAAAAGTCCTTGAGACAGTTGATGCTCTCCCGGGAGATGCGACTATGAAGCACATCCTTTTCCTCAAGCTGCCGCCCATACGCCGGCTGGTGTCCGCCCATCTCGATCTTGACAGCCACCGAGGGTTGGCCTTTTTTGCAGACTGGGATTTGCTTGTGATCTCTTTCAATTGACGTTCTAGATATCGGCAACAGAAAAAACACTGGTCAGTAATGAACCGAAAATGAGGGAAGGGGGTGGGGGGTCTGGTCTATGGCATACACTCTTCCTATGGGGATGATCTCTTTTGCATTTGTGGTCGGGTTAGATTTGACGACGGCGATAGGCGTGCCAACCTTGAGCTGGCCCTCGACGACGTCGACGCCGACAACAATGGGGGTGGTCTTGTTGAAGACGGCAACAGTATTGAGAACGCATGGGAAGACTGCCAGGAGCTTTGCGTCTTCCTTCTTCTTTTCGAGTTTCTCATCCATGTGTTTTGTGAAGGCGTCGAAAAGATGATAGATGATATCGGCCTGGAAGATCTTGATGCCGTTCTCTTCGGCATAGGTCGAAGCTTCCTTGTCAACCTTGACATCGAAGCATAGGACAACCGCGTAATCTGGAGCCTTCTCGAGCATGACGCCGCACTGCATGACATCTCGTTTCCACAGGGGACCGATACCAACGTTGGCAACGGGAATCTTGCAGTCCTTGAGGAAATCGAGCAAAGCTTCAAGAGATCCCAAGGTTGACGCCTGCACACTCACGCCGCGGCCGCTCTTTTCGACCCGACTGAATAGGCTGGCAAGATCTGATTCGACTTCATCCTCGAGGTCGGACTCCTCATCGTCGGGCCCGACAACCAGCAGCCTGGATCCGGCAATGGCACCTTCCAGGCCAGGCGCGCTGATCTTGACACCGAGAGCAGCCTTGACCTCTTTGTTGTGTACATAGGCTGACTTGAGACGCAGCTCCCTCAGAGGCGCGGGTGTCAGAAGGGCCCGGATATTGGTCTTGATGACCCCCTCGGTCCCACAGAGAACGATCCTGTCGCCCTCGCGGAGAATGCCATTGGAGAGGATCACGTCAATGGTCATGCCGAAGCCCTCGATTGCCTTGACCTCGAGGACGGTTGCCTGCACCTCGGACAGATACATGAGCGAACCGACCATCCTCTCCTGGGTCAGTTGGATGATGAGCTTGAGCATATCGGGGATGCCTTCGCCGGTATGCGCCGACGTGGGGACAAGCGACACGTATCGCGCCATGGATTTGTTCTCGTAAAACAGCTCCGAGTTGAAACCTTGCTCGGCGAAAGCAAGTTTGGTCTGTTCTAGTCGGGACCGGAACTCGTTCTGGACTCCCTTGGACTGCAAGGCCAAACTCTCCCTGAAGCCATTGTTGTCCACTTTTTTCCAGCCGTAGAGACGGTCGATCTTGTTGAGGGCCACAATAAAAGGGGTCTTGCGGTCGCGCAGGAGGCGCATCGACTCGAGCGTCTGGGGCTCAAGACCGTGCATGATGTCAACGACAAGGATGGCGATGTTGCAGAGCGACGAACCACGAGAACGAAGGTTGGAGAAGGACTCGTGGCCCGGCGTGTCGATGACGAGGAGGCCAGGGACCTTGAAATCGAAGGACCCGTCCTGGTTGACGACGGCTGTCTTTTGCTTGATGGCCTCGACGGGGAAATAGGTTGCGCCGATCTGCTGCGTGATACCTCCAGCTTCGCCTTCCTGGACGTTGGTTTGCCTGATCTTGTCAAGAAGCTTGGTCTTTCCGGTATCAACGTGGCCGAGAATGCAGCATATGGGCGAGCGAAGATTGTCCTTGGATCTGGCAGCGAGGGCGGCCTGGTGTGCTTTTTCCCTTCTTTCCGATGCCTCCTTTTTGCGTTGAGCTTCGGCCTGACGAGACTGTGTTTTCGCTTCGTCATCGTCAGACTCTTCCTCCTCGGACTCGTCGTCTGAGTTTTCTGACTCGGCATTTTGTGGTTTGGGCGTGCCGTCTGTGGCGGCGGCCTTTGGTAGCTTCTCGTCGTCGCCAGACCCAGCATCCCAGCTCTCCCGGACATCCTCATCGGCCTCGGCAGCAGCCTCCCAGTCTTCGTCAACACTATCCTCGGCAGCCTTGGCAGCAGCTGCAGCTTTTGCCTCGCTTTCGGCCTTTTCGAGGGCCGCTCTTTCTTCGGCTTCCTTGACGGTCTTCTCGGCAAGGATTCTGGCACGCTCTGCGGCTTCCTCCAAGATTTTGTCCTCGTCCACCTGCGAGAGAAAAGAAGAGACATGGCTGCTGTTAACATGACGGGGCCGGTTCGGTTGGGTGGGTGGGTGGATTGATCGAGTGAGGCAGGGCGGCATCACATACCTTATCGGTCTTCCTTCTGGCCTTGTCTTGGGGCTTTTTCTTTTTGGAATCGCCAACTTGTTCCTCTCTTGTGCCGTCGGGGACGATGAGGCCAGCAGCTCTCATTTGCTCGCGCTTGCGTGCAGCAAGAGCCTCCTTCTCCTTTTGGGCCTTGGTCAAGAATTTCCCGTCCCTTTTGAGCTGCTCGATCTTTTCCTTTTCCTTTTGTTTCTTCAGCAGGCGTTGTTCGGCCGTTCGCTTGGCCTCCTCCGTGATCCGCCTCTCCTCCTCCTCCTCACGGGCCTTCTCCTCCGCTTCAAGCCTGACTTGTTCTTCTTGTAGCTTGCGGCGTTGCTCCTGCTGCTTCTGGAGCTTGGCAAGTGGCGCTGAAAGCTTCTTTTTTTTGCCCGGTTCCGCCGACGTAGGGGCTGCTTCGGGTGGTCGTTCAGGTGTTGCGTCGACCTCGATTGGTTGCTTGGTCTGCTTTGGTCCCGGCTCATCTGGCTCGGCCTTTGCAGTTACCGGCCCGGTGACTTTCTTCTTGGAGGCCTATATGCAAAGAAAAAGAAAAGAAACAACGCCATTTAGCCAATGGACAAGTTATCATGGTTGCTGGCCCGGAACGTGCTCACCTGCTTTTTCCGAAGCTTCTCGCGCTCCTTCCTTTCCCTTTCTTTCTCAGCCTTCGTCTTTAGCTTCAGTTGGTTATCGTTCTCATGATCACCTCCCGCCTGTTTCCCCTTTTGCTGGGCCTGTTTGCCCTTTGGCCGCGTAGGCAAATCATCAAAAGTGTCTTCTTGAGCCTCTTTGGGAAATGCCCCGGCCTGAGCATCCTCGGCGCCACTGTCCTCGGTTCCGCCCTCCCCGGCAACAAAATCTTGAGGTAGACCTTTCTTCTTTTTCTTTTCCTTGTTCTTTTTCATCAGTCCCATGAGGCCGCCGACCGCTGGCTCTTCATCTTTGTCAGCTGGAGCCGAGCCCACGTCTCCGTTCTCTTCGTTTTCGTCGGCTTTTGCAGGTCCAGGGGCGCTTTCACCAAGCTCCGCCTCCCAATCATCGTCATCCTTTCTGGTATCCTTCTTCTTTTTCGGTGCCATTTTTAAGCGTGGTGGTGATTGAGTTGATGGCTTTGTGTCAAAAGAGGACTCGGCGTGCTCGAGATGAAATAAACAAATTGGCTTTGGTGTGGCGGGGTTAGTGGGGTACGTAGATATTCTCTTAAAAGGACAATCAGAATAGATTAATTTAATAACTTAGCAATTTATTGTCTATAAAGCACAGAGTCACGTGCTTGCACTACATTATTATATTTGGTTGTCTTTATATACTTTATGTACACTGGGAGAGGCACGTGAAACGATCGCTCACACGACTTATCTACAGCAACGTGTCAGGTCAGGGGACTCTCTCTCTCTCTCTCTATATATATATATATATATATATAAAGCATCTCTCCATCAATACCTCATGACTAGAGGGCAAGACGTTGCTAGGCCAACAGCTATCGTCTTCCTATGTTAGATGGCGTGGGTCAAGAGACGCCCGAGTATCTTGTACGCCAGCTGGAGATACTTGGTATTGTCTCCGGTCTCGCGAAATTCAGACGTCAGCATGCCTCTCTCCAACTGATCCAAAAGGCCACAAAAGTAGGCGAATCTCCCCCCAAGCGCCAGCAAGGACTCGAGATCTTGCTTGATGTATACTTGGTTCAAGAGATCACCGTTGATGATAGCCGACTTGATGGGGCCGCTCGGATTTCCACTTGCACTCTGATCTTGCATATATGGCGATATCATGCCAGGCTGGTTGGAGAGCGCAGCCTCTTGAATAAATGTTAAGAGTGACCAGAGCTCGGGGCGAAGGAGGGTAAAGTGGCGAAGAGTGCCGTCTAATGAAACCCCCAGCATCTCGGCATCGTCCGCAGTACTCTTTATTCTTCCGAAATCGAAATCGTCTTGGAAACGCGACCACAAGGGCCGCGTGCGTCCTTGCCGAAACCTCCTCACCGAGCTGCCAAGTTCGCCCGCAAAGACAACGTCCAGCTCTAAAGCTGAATGACGTTTGGGGACACGTAGGCCGGCTACCCCGCAATAACGGTCACTGACCAGGATAATCGGCCAGCTTCTGTCGAATCCTTGGGCCCCAATTGACGCGAGATGGGTTGCCTTCCTCGATACCTGGTCTGTATACATGGCTGTTATTGGGTCGTCTGGCTGCAATTGTCCCATAATCTCCTCTGAAGCCCTTTGTAAGACCAAAAGTGAATGGTCAGTCGTCAAAGCGTATATTATGCCCCCGTTATCGACTCGCAGTGAGGTGGCTGGCGAGTCCAGGGGATATTTCCCCACCAGCTTCAACCTCTTCTCGGCCACGTCCAGTGTTTTCCAGTAGAGCACAGAGCCCGTGCAAAAGACGAGACCTTCCCTGTCCCCAGCCACAGAGTACACCGGATCGCCCAGTCTTTTCTCGCGGCAACGAGCCCAGTAGCTTATCCTCCGCGATGGATCATTGGAGACACCACCAGCTTTGGTAGACAAGACGAGGAGACGTCCGTACCGTGTTGTGACGATGATCCAGTGAAAGTTCTTTCCGTCTTTTGGATAAAACCACTCGTAGAGGCCGTACACGCGGTCTCCATCTTCTCCAAGCCCAGGTATGAAGTCGACAGGCTCCCGCGTCCTAGCGTCGACAGGCGTTGAGATATCTTCGCCTGTGTCAGGGTCGATGAACAGGAGCGTCGGTCTGTCCTGCTGCTGTACCGCGACGATCAAACAGCCCAGGTGAGCCGAGTATACTAGTTTGTTTGGTGTTCCGCTGATTGGAATGTGCCGTGGCACCATCTCAGCTCGAGGATACATGTCAGTCAATAGAATGCGGGTCCCCGCAAGCATGACCAGTGAGATTGATCCGGCTCGGCCAGAGAGGCTTCTATCGAGACAGGATGCCGAGCTTATGGGCGGAGTCGGGAGGGCGGGATTGTTGCTGTCAACAGGGATAATCCTTTGCATGCCCTGGAACCTTGGCAGTCCACCATGCCCCCAGTTGGACAGCAGAATCGCCTGAGAATCGCAGCACGCGAGGGCCGATATGCCAGAACTCCCCAAGCATCGCAGGGGACTGACCTCAACCGGCATGGCAGCAAGTCGATCCACATAATTGTTGGTCGCTACTTGGGCTTCGCCCGATAGTTCAAGAGTAATGATATGGCCACTTCGGCTTCCCATTACCAGGTGCACACTTGTGGGTGTCTCATCCAACACAACGATACTCGTAAGTGACTCAACGGCCTCATCGCCCCAATAACCTGCCTCCAGCATGCTCATTAGACACACACATACGCACAAGGAGAGTAAGAGGGCTTACCTAACCCGAGACGTATACTTGCCTTCTCAATGAGACCATACGTGCTCTTGTGCTCATATACAGTCAAATACGTCATATCGCGATGCTGCTGGCCCGCAACGAGGCAGTCACGGCCAGATATCCGGCACCAACAAAGACACGTTGTCCCAGCTTCCGAACGCAATGTCTTGATATGCCCAAGTACGCCGTTGTCGATTCTCGCAATGCATATCCGATAACCATCAAGAGCTGAATGGTGAAGGATGGCAACCAAGGTGTCATGAAATGACACAAGCTCGACGTATCCTGCACCGAGCCCAAGTGTACCAAATGAGCAGGAAGTGCTAGTTCCGTGATTCCAGTGTGTTAGCACGTCAAGTTCGTCTGGAAAATACAGAATCTCATGTCGGTTTCCCAATAACGAACCTTCCCGAGGGCCCGACCGTCACTATCATGGTTTCTGTTGCTTGGGTAACGGCACCATCATCTCGTTGAATCATAGCCAATGTCCGGCTGGAGTGATCAAAGGGGGATGTATCGGCGTCAGCGACCGTGGCTTCGTGAAGATCAGCGGATAAATGGAGCAAGACAGAGGAGTCAGGAAGCCCAATCAAGACGTGAAGACCGCCATCGACACCCAGTGGGTATAGCGGGGATGTAATCACCCAGCACCTCTGGGCAGATTCTCCAAAGTCTACATCCAAACCAATGCCCGCCCTGATTCCCATGCGATACTCTGTGATTGCAGCTCTTCGGCCTCTGCCTGATGTGCCAAAGACTCGATGTTGTGTGTACCGAGAATCCTTTCTTGAAGGGCAAACCGAATTCCGTGATGTAGGTGCATCGTCGCTGATTGCCATGTCGACCACGGGAACCCAGTTATCAATAATCTCAAGCCTACGTTTGAGGCTCCGCGGCACGATCTGGCGACATGATCAGCAAGCGAGCGCGCGCGCAGACGCCAAGATCAGAAACACACACACTCACACACACATATAAATATATATATGTGTGTGTGTGTGTGTGTGTGTGAGTGGCTAGGGATGAAAGGTACTCACTCGCCATACACTCCCCGGGCTCGAGTCCCCGCCAGCAATGAGTATATCATGGCATGGGTCTCGAGCGAATCCAAACGCCCCCGACAAGTTGGTGCCAATGTTGCCCAGAGGACTGTTGCTCTTGACCACCTCGTCGGTCTCTGATTGGAGCTCAAAGTAGACAAGTGTGCCATCCTCCCTGCCCAGATAGATGATGTCTTCTCTTTCATGAAAGGCATAGCGTCGAAAAGGACGAGACCACCCTGCCCACATCGGCCGTCCAAGCCCGTGGTGAAACTCTGTCGCAGGCTGCTCTCCAAGAGGAACATCTTCCCCAACCGGCCTAAGAAGAGGATCCTTAAAGACGGTGATGGCATGCTCGGACACGACCATGAAAGCGTTTCTGACCGTCAACGGGGCTACCAGGACAGGCATCCTGTGCTCACTTGGCAGCAAGTGCCCTTTTTTCGCCTCGGCAAGAGCATAGTCGAGTCTCTCGCCCATCCTCCACTCGTATATCACCATTCTGGTCCAGTTGTTCTGAACGATTATGAGAAGCAGGATGATATGATCGGCATCGCCAGGGCGTGGGTGTAAGAAGTCCATCTTGAGTATCACGCCTTGAACCGATCTCGCGCGGCAAGCTCTCACCGGCCTGACATAACCGTGGTTGGAATAATGCTCACACATCACGTCGTACGGCTGCAACTCGAATATCACAAAGAGGCCCTCGGATATCGCTGTTGCCATGTACCGTGATCTTGGCTCCACAGCAAATTGGAACGCTTGGTTGACGTGAGCCGGGTTCTGCGGAGAAAACGTGGACTGGACAAATGACGCATCGTGATCTCGCATAAACAGGAACACAAAGTCACCACACTCAAGAGCAAGCGCGAGCATCTGTGGAGGGAGTGGAGCGGGACCATCCTGTCGGAGCTGGAGATTTGGATGGGCACCAAAGTCAAGAACACGAGCATTGCATATCCTTGACCCGAACCCGCATTGTCTTGCGATCTCATGGAGCTCCTCTTGTTCGTTACAAAACTCGCTGATCTGCACAAAGTGGTCCTAGATACTAAAGTCTAAGCAATGCCCAGCAGGCAACGGCGAGTACGACTTATTCATGCTCACCCCAATAAACGCGATATCGTTATGACGCGACGATCTCAGCTGCGCCGCTAGTACCCAGTGCGCAACGGGGCTTCCCACGACAGTTCGGACCAGTAACCCACATTCCGGCGTGCCAGTATCCGTTGCTATGGATGCCGGGGCTTGGGGACGCTCCTGACTTTGTGTCGGCGTGGACGCGCTGAGGAGGGTTTGCAGGTTCACCGTGTGAGGTACCCACTGCCCACCTTGCTGCACATGGGCCTGAAAGGCCATAGCAGAGACCGTGGAGGCGATGTTGGGCAACAGAGCTCGAGAACTCGTATAGTCCGGGTCGTTTCGCTGGCGAGGGCAGAATGTTGGAGGGGTTGCGGCATCAAGATGATGCTCTCAACTTTATCAGCAAGGAATTTGAAGTTGATATATGACTGGACGACCACCACCAGGAGGAGTGCTTATAGGTCAAGTACAGAACGTCATGAGGATTCGAGCCTCCAATCTGCCCACTCTAATATGTAATTACTGTCATTCTCTGTTGAGCAGTCAGTTGTTGAGGAGAATTGGATCTAGAGGTCAAACGATGATCTGATCTGACGTAATGCGCATTGAACGGCTTTATGTAGATACTATTGTTATGTACCTAGAGGTAATCCAACCCCCCCTACGTCTTAATTTTACATCAAATGGCCTTGAACTTTGGCCCAATATTGTCTTGTGTACACTATGAGTTTTCTGTCATGATATAAACAATTTTGCAGAAATCCCCTTCAATGGATGCGCCAAGCGAGAAAACTGACGAAAGCGACGAGTGGCTGAGGGTGAGACGTCGCGAGGTCCTTCAAGCATGCCGTGAGTCCAACATCAGTGCCTTAAGGACGCTTGCCAGGCAAAGAGGAGGATTTCTTGACGATGCGATCCGTAATCGAGCATGTAAGCAAGCATTCCCTCCAAGCAGAGACTCGGATTCGCGCTCAAACTTTCCCAAGGGCCTGTCCTGCTAGGACTGCCATCATCGCTCGATGGATATGAAGAAGACGATGACTGTCGAGTTGCGCCATGGCAGGACTTGCCACCGCACAAGGACGAAGCCCAGGTCGGGCTGGATGTGAACCGCGCATTCATTTACTACCCCACTGGTAAGGTTCGAGTTCTGGTCTACGTGACTTGGCAACAATAGCCACGGCTTCGGACATGTTTAACCAACCATAGACCGTCCGGATGCTGAGATGGACAAGTGCAAAAGAGAACTTACGGATCTCATCACCGAGGTTTTACGCCGGCATCCGTATCTCTGTTACTTCCAGGGCTACCACGATATCTGCCAGGTGTTCCTTCTCGTCCTCGACCGGGAGCGGCGCGCCTCATCAGTATCTCGTCTTTCGCTTTTGAAGATCCGGGACTTCATGCTCCCAACTCTGGCACCCACTGTCGCGCAACTTAACCTTCTTCCCGAGATCATCACATGCGCAGATCCCGGACTGCGCCACCACGTCTCCAGTATCCAGCCGTTTTACGCGCTGGCCGGAACTCTAACAATGTACGCCCACAACATCCAAGATTACTCCGACATCGCCCGCTTGTTTGATGTCATGATGAGCCACGAGCCCGTTTTCAGTATCTACCTATTTGCACAACTTGTCTTGGACCGCCGCACCGAGCTCCTGGAGACTCCTGCCGAGGATATCCCAATGCTGCATCTCATACTCTCAAGGATCCCACAGAAGCTGGACCTCGAAAGCCTAATCTCCGCGTCGATTGTTCTTCTCCAACGCCACCCGCCAGAGTCTCTGACGACGTGGAGGAAAATATCAAAGTTCAGCGTCCTCAGGACGGCGAGTTCGGTTGAGACCTGCGCCCGGCAGACAACTGAGCAAGGACGGGAGTTCTTCCTCAGGCAGACAAGGGAATTGCAGTGGGCCGATGCCAAAGCAAAACTTGGGAGATTAATGTGGTATTATCGGGGGCCTGTGCGTCTTCTCAGCCTCGCCGTCGGGGTTGGTTTACTTGCTGTCTATCTGCGCGGATACCCAAGTCTCATAATCCGACTATCAAGAGTAGCCACCCGATATATGCAATCATGACTGGCTGGCTGTCATTCCGCATCACACCGTCAGCATCCATTGGGCCGGATATGGCCAACCACCGTATGCATCATGTATGCCGTGGTTTCCTGTCTGTCGGGCTCAAGCCTCATCCTTGTAGTGGCTCATCAGGCGTTCAAAGTATCCTCGTTCCTCCTCGGCAAGTTTCCCCGTTATGTCACCAATAATGGTAAGAACGAGCGAATAATTATTGTACAAAAACCGCTCATTCTTTCTGCGATCAAGCCCATTTGCTTGGCTGTAACGTGTGAGGAACGATTCGATCTTGGATCTGAGACGATGCAAGCTGGTGACGATGGGCTCATCATCGCCGGCTTCGGAACTAAGTGTCAGAATCCCATGGGCTAATTGACCGAAACGCTGGGTTACAAGGTGGGGAGCAGCTGATTGCCGCGCCTGATCATTCGCGGACCTGGAACTGGTACGGAGAGGCAGTGAACTGGTCAGCTGTCGAACGGACTCGCAATGACGGTCCATAATGACTTGGAGGCGGGGCCAAAGGAGCATGTTTGTCGAGTTTATATAACCATCCATAGCTGGTACTTTGCGGCGCTGCAACTCAAATGCCAGCTGCTGCGTTAACCGTACGCAGATCAAGAGCCCGATTCCATCAAACGAGTCGGCAACCAGAGATTTTGTCAGGTTCTGACCCAGGTTGAACGTGGGGTCCAAGATATAATTGAAGTGTCTCGATATAACCGTCAATGGGTACGGTGGCGAGAAGAAACCGACCAGAAACGTGTACTCGGCTACGGCATTGTCTATTAGGGCAAGGTTGAAGTTGCGAAAAGGGACCTCAGCATAGTGGATACCACGCTCTTCCTCGGCAAGGTATGAGGGCAATGCGATTTTGCCCGCTGTCTTGAGCGTATCAATTCGCCTGCCTAGGTTGAAGGCCTCTTGCGACGGACCTGTTGCTCTGGAGCCTGAAAGAACGCCGCTTTTGCGTGGTATATCCTCGCTGCCGATAACATCGTTCTTGTCCAAGGTGTGAAGCTTGATCCTGTCGAGGGCCCTCTCGTAACGCGAGAACTGGTTTGAGTAGTACCACCTCATCGTGTTCATGTAGGCTTGGCAGATATCGTCCGCCAGGGCCGAGTGATGCTTATGTAGAAAGGCGAACAGATCAGAGAACCGCAGAAAAGACTGCTGTTGTATGACCTGAGCGTTTATGTGAGGAGATCTCAGCGCTTTGATCTGGGCAACGAAGAAGTCACGAATTCGTTCCGACGCCTATCAGCACAGTTCAAGTTATTAAGCTTGTTTGTGGACAGGACAAGGATGAAAAGTGAGTACGGGCCTTGGAAACGAGCTTTTGAAGAAGGGGACCAAGATCTGCCCAGGCCTTGCTCTGTGATGGGCTGGCCGAGTTGGCGTGGTAAGCTGTCGCCCTTCGGTCTACGTCGCCCAACGCTTTTACCCATGTTTCCTCGATTGGGCTATCAATGATCTTGGATATGAGTATCGGCGATACGCTAAGTTCCTCGACCACCGGACCCAATGCCTTCTCGACTGAGATACGGTTCTTTAATCTCACATTCAAGTTCTCGGAGCGCGCTTGCAAGGACTCAATATCGGCTGATACGTTGGCAAGATCGTTGCGGAAGCTGGACAAATTTGTTTGCACAGAGTTCAACACGCCATCACAAGCTTGTATGGACTGGTGAAGTCCTTCAAAGCGTGCTCGGTCAACGTTACCTTTCACAAGTCAGTAACAAAAAGATCAGGCTGCGCTGCAGGCAACATAGAAAGGACCGCTATAGGGACAACGAGCACCTACCGTTCTGCCTCACCAGGACTTCATCTTGCACTCCTTGAACTGGAACGGCAAGATTACGAAGCGAAAGTCCCCCGAACATAAAGTCATAAGATAGGTCGTCCTCTGATATCAGATCCCGCCATACGAACTCGGGATCCGATCCGGCGCCAATAACGTTGCCCAGCACCTCGAGGGTGTCTTGGTCTTCTTCGGCCAAACTTGTTTGCTTCAAAGATGAGCCATTTGGACGCCGAGAAGCTCCAAGGAGGGAGCCACTGGAGTCATTCGAGATGAGAGATGTTGCTGAACCCTTCGATATCGCTCCCGGTCGTTGTGAGGTAAGGTACGGCCCAAGACTGGCAGCAGATCTTCGGGGCGATGGCGAATAAGGTCGTCCAGGGGTGGAGGCTCCAGATGTAGCGCTGGTTTGCGAATTCAGCCGGTCGAGCCACATCGTATATGCTCTATTGCATGGTCTCCGTGCTTGTGCGGATAACGACACTCTTTGTTGGGATTCGGTCCGGGTCGGTGGTGGATAAGACGTATCTAGACTATGTAGCTACGGAAAGACCACTAATGCATATATCAATCACGTGATAAATAGAGCTTCAGCTGCCTTGCTTAATCACGTGATGTACTGGCGGTCCGATGACAAGGTCACGCTACTCACTTAGCCCAGCCGGCATCAATTGCCAGTACAGAAGCCACAGTGAAACAATTAGTCATACCCGAACTTTTAGCGAGCCAGAAAATGGTTGATTAGCCCCACTCCCGCCCTCACAACCTTTAATTATTATCTTAATCTCCCCACCATTCTCATTCTCAAACTCTTTCATTCACAAAAGTACGAAAATCTTGGAGCCCAAGACAGACTGCGTCGTGTCGCATCTTCTTCGCCCCTCCTTTGCCCAGCGCATCCTTTTCTTACACTAATTGTAATCTCATCGCTCAAGCGAAGTCCAAGATGGCTGACGAGGTATGTTCATAATTTCATTTCGCCTATCAAGCCCATCCACAATACAAATCCAGGCTGCAGGTTCGGAGGTCGGACGTTCTCAGCAATCCTAATACAGTGACGAGAATCCGAATTGATACATTAAGTGCATGCCATCGTGCGCCTATCTGCGCATTACAGTAGACATGACTAAACTCTTCACTACAGCAACAAAATGACGTCGAAATCGAGCCGACCAAGAAATTGAATGACTTGGAGTCGACCAAGAAATCTGATGACTTGGAGTCGACCAAGAAATCCGATGACTTGGCGCCGAGCAAGAAATTCGATGACTTCGACCACTTTGAGGCTACTGATGCCGGCGCATCGAAAACATATCCTATGCAATGCTCTGCGTTGAGGAAGGGTGGCGCCGTCGTCATCAAGGGTCGTCCTTGCAAGATCGTTGAATTGTCGACCTCCAAGACTGGCAAACACGGTCACGCCAAGGTTCATCTCGTTGCCATCGACTATTTCACCAACAAGAAGATTGAGGATCTGTGCCCTTCCACCCACAATATGGAGGTCCCCGTCCTCGACAAAGAAGAGTTTCAGCTTGTAAGTCACTTCGCTCTCTTTTCCCTCGTGTTACCTTTACCTCGTCCAGAAGCTGACACGACCCTCTCACAATATCCAGCTTGACGTGTCAGACGACGATTTCCTCAACCTGGTGGGTCAGAACGGCACCAAGGACGATGTGCGTCTGCCTGAAGGTGAACTTGGTGAGAGAATCAGGTGGCTGGCCGCCGAACAAAAGGAAGCCAGTATGTTTTCGACTCGTATCCCGATTCTGGCATATTGCTGACCTTAATTATTCCAGCCATTACGATTCTGACCGCCATGGGCGAGCAGGCCGTTATCGAAGTCAGAGATCTTTCCAAAGGAGATTGAGCACCGGATACAGTATTGTCGTACTTAGATATTCGTGGCAGCCAGTCGCTCTATTCTTGTTCTCGCATACTGGTGGTTCCTTTTCTGGAACTTTCCGCTCAATGCTTGACCGGCCGGTATATGTATATGGAGGCAATCGGCTTGGGGGGGTTACATTTCGTAGCCGACCTGACATCTCGGCCACGGTCAGCCCAGATGTGTCGTCTCAAAGATCGCAGGTTAGCAGCATAGCTTGATGAATAAAACGTCTCGAATATATGGGGCCTCGAAAACACAATGAAACCAAATGTAAGTGCTTAGATGATCTGGTTATTGTAAACTAAAGATATGGATCAGCGAGTGAAATCCTGGTGCTAATATATCGAATATATTGATTATGTGGCATGTTTTCTTCACAGCATTCTCTAGTCAGATTTTGTGTACTGCGGGGGGTAGTCTACCTCGTAATTAATCATGTCATCAGCGCAAGGTTTTTACCGGCACATAGCATTATTAGACGCAACATAACTTGACGTCTCGTTCACAATTCGGGCTTGCTATTATTACATCAAACCAGACGGGCAATTGAAAACGCTGTACCATGTCTGTCATAGGAGCCAGGACCTTATACAGCTTTCCCAATGGAGAACGATGTCCAGAATGTGGCGCCAGGAAGTGGTACCTCGAGGCCGGCAGCCGTTTTTGCCAGAGGGGCGATCGGGTTGAGGTTTGAAATTTCTTCCGGGTTTACTGATTATGAACTGATCTCCTCTCGCTCCATAGGATTTCGTACAATATGATTTTGACGAAGAGGATGTCTTGTCCAAAAAAGGGCAAACGTTTAAGAGGGAGAAGGATGCCAGGGTTATTGAAAAGAAACGCCTACACGGAATTTCCGGTCGCAACCTGTACCTTGAATCCCTGCAGTTGATCCTGAGGCTGCAGGTTTCCTGGCTGGTCGAGACTTGTGACTACCCAGATGAATTAGAGGTGGTAGTAAGAGATCTATGGGATCTTCGCATACGAGGCGCCCCAAAGGAGATGGACGCCGAGATGACCGACGGCCGTGAGCCGTCGGTGTTCAGCTCCCAGGCCAGCGACGAGTCTGATAAAAATCATGATGCCACTCACAGCCCTCGGAAACAGTTGCGTACATGGGCCCCAGATGCTGGGGAGGAGTGGAGCTTACCAAAACTCATAGATACACTTGGTCTCTGTTACCTTGGGTGCATGTTGTTGAAATTGCCAGCTCTGTTGGGGCGTATTCAGAACTGGGCGAATGACGGTCAGATGCCGTATCGATGGGCGGTATGTCGTCCCTGACCAATTTCACGCCGATGTCCCGGGCACCACCTCCTGACTGCAGATAAAGTTTTGCGAGTTGATGGGTGAAATGCTTGATAGATTGCCCCCAGCTTTTGTCCAGACGCTGAAGCGTCCGGCCAAGTTCGCGATATACGAAGGCGAGCTTCACGGCTGCGTCGCAAGCCTGGTGCGGGTCTTTCAAGTCAGATTCGGTCTGGATTTTCCGGGCTTGGATGCAGCGCCTTTACTCATCCAATACACGGCCCAACTTGGGCTTCCTGGTTAGTTTGTTTGTGGTATTGATGAATTATCAGAGTGTACTGACAATGTTTGATCCAGTGGAAATCGCCAAGCTGGCCGAGAAGATCTCAGGCCTTCACCTATCGTCGCTACAGTACCCCAAAGAAAGACCGTCCGTGAGGCCGATAGACCATCCAGAGATTGTGCTTCTGGCAAGCCTTGCCATAGCCGTCAAGTGCACACTGCCCTTCAAGCCGGACCGAGGAATTACTCGGACCACCGACAAAGCCCAGTTGCCTGTCATGGATTGGATCTGTTGGGAAACTGAGAGGAGTGCGGCCGAATCGACGCCCAAGACGATGGCTGGAAGATATCAAGATGCAACAGTTGACGATGTGGTGGGCATGGACCAAGATGAATTCGAGGAATATCTAACATATGCATCGAAACTGCTGCTGCGTGGAGCTGAGGGGAGTAAGTCGAGACGCAACAATAAAATCATGACTTGGATGTGCTTAACACCATCCAGGGGAGGACGACTACTTTCCCGCTGGCATCAATGGCCAACAAACAACCTCGCCGGGAGGCGGGAGTGCCGATATGGCCATGTTGGCAGAGGCTCGACGCATACAACATGACGCAGTCGGGTTTGAGAAGAAACATATTGCTCACGAGCAGGGTCGTATGTATGAGTCCTTCCGTGCGCCTCAGGACCTTTCTACGACGGTCCGATTTTTTTACAAGGAATTATGTGAGCTCCCCTTCCCCCCGACCCATATATTGCTGTAACTACTAATCATTGACGTAGCTAATAACGGGGGCTTGTCGCTTTCCGAGATGACAAGAGCAATTTACATGTATGAGAGAGCACTCTTGCGACGTGAGAGCCGAGCTAGCATTTATTAGACAGAAGTTTTCACTTCCTTTTTCGAAGTTGTTTATAGCATGTGGGTTGATGACTCAGCAGCAAGGAGGCACTTAGGGCTGCCACCCCTCACCCCCCAACACATCTAATCTAGTTCGCTGTTGGCGACTGATTTTCGCAAAAACCTCAACTTCAACATTGTAACCGCAATCCTCCGCAAAGAAAGCAAGAGTATGTCAAGTCACCGTTTCAGGATGCTGTTGCTTGGACAATTCAATGTGAACCCATTACAAGGCTCGATTTACTGACATTATCCAAGTGCAAATGTAGGATCCCTGATCACGTCGAATTGCAAGACCGCGTGACCTAGCCAACCCGCACTGACAAACTTCACCATCTCGGCAGCTTTGTGAAGACCCTTACGGGCAAAACCATCACCCTTGAGGTCGAGCCCTCGGATACGATTGACAATGTCAAGTCCAAGATCCAGGACAAGGAGGGCATTCCACCCGACCAACAGCGTCTGATCTTTGCCGGCAAGCAGCTTGAGGATGGCCGTACCCTTTCTGACTACAATATCCAAAAGGTAGCAGGATTCTCAGGCTGCACAAAACATATCGAGACTGACAAACTTTGGATCTCAGGAGTCGACTCTCCACCTTGTCCTCCGCCTCCGTGGCGGTGTCATCGAGCCCTCGCTCCGTGCTCTTGCATCCAAGTTCAATGTTGATAAACTCATCTGCAGAGTACGATGATTCCTACCCAACCTGAATCCAGGCATCAAGTTCTTTCTGACTCTAAACTTCCGTCCAGAAATGTTACGCTCGTCTGCCTTCACGTGCCACCAACTGCCGAAAGAGGAAATGCGGCCACACGAACCAGCTGCGCCCCAAGAAGAAGCTGAAGTAAACGATTGCGAAGAAGTTTGCGGCGTCCGGGAATCATCTGCATTTGGAATGGGTGGTTGAGGGAGGGGTTTCCCCCGGGAATGGCTGGAAGAGAAAACTCTCTTCCTAATCAATCAATCGACTCCTTGGCTCTCTTCGATTAGCACAATACTGGCCGATCGCGTTGTGATATGAACTGTCCTTTTTGAATTAGATATGCAAGCCAAATTATAAGTACATGTAGATCTGAAAATCATCCACCTCATGGTTGACGTGCAATATTTATATGGTCACGTGACCCTGGATGATGCAACGCCAAACTTGCCTTCTCTCATGCCTTGGCAAGGGCGCATGTCAAAACGTGCGACGCCCAAACCACAACGCGCATAATTGTAGTCCGCCGCCAGGAGCAGTATACCAGTCCTCTGTTTTGAGGATTATTAGCACCTCAGTGCCACGATGGCAAATGCAGGTTATGACGCGGTGGTAGATGTTGATGACGACGAGGTGAGAAACGAATGCTTTTTGGTTCGTGGCTCTCTTCATTTCCCACTTCTGACAGCCAGATCAAACAAGGGCGACCTCGGGCACACTGAACTGCGTGATGACCTTGAATTCCATGCGTCCAACTTTTCGGAACTAGCAGCTCCAGGCGCACGAAAATTGCCGTCTTCGGGACTTCCACCGCCCGTAACCGCCCCGACACAGTCGCCGGCGCGCCAGATATGGACTCTTTCGTTTTACTCGCAATTTTTCGACGTCGACACTTCTACTGTCTTGGCTCGATGCTGGGCCGCTCTCTACCCCAGAGCGAACTTTCTCGATGTACTCGAGGGAAACCCGGACTTGTATGGGCCAATGTGGATCGCGGCAACCGTCGTTTTCTTTCTCTTTCTCGGCGGCACCATCAACCAGTATGCCGTGTCGTCGGGCCAGAAGAGCACGCTATATGATTTCAAACTTTTGAGTGGTGCGCAAAACCTCACACAAACACGTCTTTGTGTGCTCTTATCTAACCTGACGTCGTCTTGATCCATCCAGGTTCCGCGGGCATCATCTATGGCTATACACTCTTCGTCCCCATTCTGCTTTACGTTGCGCTCCGGTACTTTGGGAGCGATGCGGCCAACATCTTGGAGTGCTGGGCGCTTTACGGCTACTCCAACCTTGTCTGGATTCCCGTCGCCCTTATTAGCTGGTCTCGGTTGAACATCTTGAACTGGGTCTTTGTCGCCGTCGGATTTGGCATGTCGGCTGCCTTTCTTGTACGCAACTTATACCCGGTCTTGAGCGCGACGGATCGTCAAGTCAGCAAGGCCCTCCTTGTCGTTGTGGTTGCTCTCCACGCCGGGCTGGCGCTCGCCATCAAGATATTGTGCTTTGCCCACTCAAGCCCACTGAGTTCCAGCCCCTCATAGAAAGGACAGCAACAACAACCACCACTGCTGCTACTTCAATCATTCACAAAAAGGGATTTTTGACGTGACGTTGCTGCCGCCGCCCATGAAATACAATGTTGTTGTGAGCTATGTAGACTGGTGGATGGATCTCTGGACCCTGGCATCTGGCATCGGACGGGCACACTACTATTCTTGTTCTTCCTTGGGTCCGCCGTTGGCTTCCCAATCGTTCCAACTCCCCGGATACTCGCCCACATTGGTCCAGCCACCATTCCTTGCAAGCTCTGCAGCCGCCCGACTTCTTACGCCGGCCTTGCAATATAACAACAGTTCTTGGCTCTTGCGAGGTCGACAGAAGCCATATCGCTGTTCGAATTCGGTATCTGATATATGGAAGCTATCGGGGCCTGATGTTATCGGAATGTTGATTGCTCCTGGAATGCGGCCTGTCTGCGAAAGCTCGCGGGGTTCTCTGGTGTCTGAAAGTTGGGGTGGGTTGTTTGCTGAATGTTAGCATCCAAACACAAACACACAACACACAAACACGATAGACGCACCCACGATGGAGATTGAGTCGTGCGGCCGCGCCACAAGATTGTTGACCTAAATAGAACGAATCCCTGGTAAACATTGATGTTTCTGTTTCTTTTACATCCCCAAGTCTTTGGCGACGAACCTGCTCAAAGGTCCAGATCTTTGTCCTTGTCTCTTGGCTGGCAAATCCGGATGATGTACTGAATGTCCGAGAAGTCGAGTTTACCAGAGGAAAAGCAGGCCGTCTCAGCAAGGTGAACCCGGCTGGGCGGATCCCAAGTCTGATGCATCTTAGACTGGCCATCGTCATACCATTGGATGCATACGTACTGAGATAGCCATGTTCAAGTGGTTGATGGCGCCGTCGTGAATTCGTTCTCGTACTTACGTAATCGCCGAGACCGGTCCAAGGAGATTCCGTCACTTATTTTATTATTTACTACTAATAGCTGCAGCCAATACCATAGCTTCTCTCTACCAATAATGAGATGCCTAGCTTTCCAGAGCAGGCAAAAGAAAAGGCTAGTCGGGCCAGCATCAAAAACTTTAGCAGTGGCATCCATCGTATTATTTCCCGTCTTAAAGGGAAAGGGGGGGGGTGTTGAACCAGCCCGTTGGGGAGAACCTCGGCACCTACACCTTCGCAGGCTCTGTATGTCTTTTTTTTTTGCTCTTTTCATCATCAAAACCTCCTTCAAGAGCGTATGCCTTTACGCTCTCGTCGTAAACGTCAGGGGGCAATCATCCTGAAACACGTTTTTGTTAGGCCATCTTTCCCGAAAGATAGAGAGTAGATAACCATGAGCTTACCATGGGGAAGATTGTTGCAAAAACCTTGATCTCCTCCGACCGAGGCGTGGCATGGTGCTTCCAATCAAGCTGTACCGACGCCTTCCCAATCATCAAAGCCAGATTCAGCTGGGCGTAGACTTGACCGAGACAGTAGTGAGGGCCTGTGCCAAATACGAGGTAGTTTTTGGCACCCTTCACCTCAGCATCTCCACTGTAATAACGTTCGGGGTCGAATACATCCGGGTTTTCATAGACATCTGGGTCGCGAAGAGCCATGTATATGGTGGGAACAATCATGGCGCCTTTGAGTGGGTGATGTCAATAAGCATTGGGCCAAAAAAAATAAAAATAAAATAAAAATAAAAATAAAAATAAACCCGGGCAGTGGGCGGACGATAACAAAACATACCTTTGGGAACAGTGTAGGTATCAGTCACGGGAAAAGCGCGCTTGGCGACATAAGGTACCATGAGCACCGGCGGCCTGTAGCGCAAGAGCTCGCGCACAACGGCGCGGGTATATTCAAGAGACTCGAGCTGCTCCATGTTGAGTTCCATATCACGATTTCCGTTGCGAACCTTTATGTTTTCGTCACGGATGCGGTCCAGCACGTCTGGACGTTGAGCCATGATCTGAAATAGCCACGTGGCGGCACTGCAGCTGGCGTCCTGAGATGCAAAGAGGAAGGTGAAGAAAGTCTGCGCGATCTCGTAGTCGGTGAACTTGCGCAGCAGCGGCGTAGGCTTCTCCATTGATATGCCCTTCTCCTGTGCCTCCCGCCACCGGCTGGAATCGACCATCGACTTGGTCCAGCCATCCATTATGCAGGTGATTTCGCCGCCAGCAGCCATGCGGACCTTGCTTTTGGCGGCACACTGAGCGAATTTACCCATAACTTTGGCAGCCGCCTTCACGCCGTACCAAGTCTTGGTGTAGGGGATTACTATGGGGAAATTGACAAGTTCAAGTGCCTGCGTGATAAGGTAATACTCGTCGGCTATCTCCTTGACCGCCTCGTCCGACATGTAGTGGCCGACAAAGGTGCGGCAGGACACGGCACACATGAGCTGGCGGAATTCGGGCATGAATGGCACAGGCTTGCCGCCGTTTTCCTCGGTGATCTTGGTGAAGCGCTGAAAGTATTGCGAGTATACAGCCTCTTGCCCAGGAAGGTAGAGCTCGAGTGATGAGCGTGTGAATTGGTTGTTCAATCCTTTGCGGTACTCGATGTGGGCTTTGCCCTCGAGAAAAACCCAGTTGGTAGGACCAAGAATCTTGTGAGCGGCATCGACTAGTAATGGTTTGGTGAATGCAGGAGAGGTGAAGATTTTGCGAGACATGTCGCGCGTCGACGCAATCACCACAAACCTTGAACTCCGAGTGTCATGGTTAGCATGCCATATTCCTCCTTATACCCAGAAAAACAGCGCTGGCTGAGTATACTGACTTGTGAAAGACGGAAACGCAGCTCAGTGGGCCGCTGAGCCATTTTTGGTGATACTCGTCGAACTTTGGATTAATCGACTGTAGGAAGGGTCCCATAAAGGGTATCTTCCAGAACGGGCCAACGATGGAGCCCTTGTTCACCTGGTAGCTGACTAGATTGACGCGGAAAAGTGTAAGCATCAATCCGTGCAGAATTCATGAGAAAGTGTCTGCGTCTCTCTTTCTCTCTCTCTCTCTCTCTCTTTTTTTTTTCTTTCTTTCTTTCTCTTTCTTTCTATCACCACCCTTCTCTTTTTATCTCAGTCTCTCTCTCTCTCTCTCTTACCCTGGTCATATGCAACAAGAATGGCGAGGAGGGCGCAAACGATAACCCAACCGCTCGTCTTTGTGACTGCGTCCATAGTATGAGCGATTTGAGTGGGTAGGCTCACACTGACGTATCGTGCCTCCGCCAGCACTGACGGGAACGTGGTGACGTTGGACGTCATGATGCCGAAAAGACTGGTCAACAACTCGCTCGCTTTGTTGCGCGATTCCTGGTCGTAGGTCCGGCGGATGGATCGTAGGGTGGGTGGATATGTGACAAGCAGGGGCGAATATCAAGCCCTTATCGTGTAAAGCGAGCGGCGGGAGGGAACAAATCAGATAGAGAAATTTGTTCGGACGCAGGCGAGCCACCTTTAGACCGCCAGTGTATGGAAGAAGAGATGTCGGCAAACGTGGAAGAACAGGCAAACACAAATTATAAGTAAACATGTGGTCTTCTGGTACCGGGGGGGTTGTGCGCTAGAACCTTAACCCAATCCAAGCAGGAGGTTGGCAGTCGCGCTCGGCCGAAGGGAAGGAAGCAGTGCAGAAGTTGTACAGAGCAAGGGATATAGTGAAATAGTGAAATAGTGAAAAATGAAAAAGAACCGAAACAAACAAGGGAGGAAGAGACTGAGAGATGAGTTGCACAAATCGTTATTATATATGATATCTGCAAGATTGACCAACGCCGCCGGGACCGCTCAGTTGCTATCTATCTACCCAGATAGACACCTCTTGCATGATTTATAAACTTCACCGCAGGCCCTTGGTTCCCCATCTTATTCCCCATCTTTTTTTATTATTTTCTATTTTTTCTTTTTCTGATGTGAGGTGAGTGAATTGTTCGATTGGCAAGGTACCTATTTGAATGGGCAAAGGTACTGCACAAGTACTTCGAGTGGCTGCTGGTCTCATAAACAAATGCACCAGAGATGAAACTGCGACATTTCGTGTACCTGGACAGGACTACGAACTTGTTATCAGTTGCGGGACCTACGGATAAAAGCTGCCCAGGCTCGCATTCGTTTCCATTGCATCATCACAACGCGGTCGATTGGCTCAACCTTGTGAGAAAGCCATCTTAATTGAGGCTAATCATTGGTTCACAAAGCACTCCACACCGACAAGATGCCGCAAATACGAATACGACAGTTAGTACCACCACCCCGTCGTTTCCGTACCTGAGGGGTAACTACCCATCACTTGTACCCCCCAAGTATACAAGGCGGAAAGACCAGGAAGAAAAAAACAAGACTTCGTGAACGCCATTTAAGGTGCTTATTACTGCTAGAGACCATTCAAATCCTGGTTACTCAGCATGTAGATAAGATAACAAATAACACGTTCCGATCGATTTCATATCTTTATCTTGGCTTGTTCATGCTCAAAGTCAAAAACTGTCATCGAGAAGGTCCTGGTTTAGCTTCACCAATGTCGGACTGCGATCTTCCAAAGTATCTTGGTGGGCCCCAGCTGTAAGCAAGATGCTTTCCACAATCCTCTTGCTCGCCTCCCGCGCTGTGAGGCCTGTTAGCCAGGGGATCTAACGGTGGGGGGGGGCAATAAACGAACCCGGTGTCTGTGTCAGTTTTGACGGCGGAAATGCAAATTGTATCGTCTTAGGAGGGCTCATCCCATAGAATTCGTCGTCGTCGTCGTCGTTGTCACTATCAAAGTCCATCTCGTGATATGAGGCAGCACCAGGTCCAGAATCAGGATTCTGTCCCTTGATGTCGCCGTCGTTGTCCGGCTCCAGCATACTGACGAACCTCTTCTTCGCCATGGGCGTCTGCACGCTGACGCCAGGAGTCCGAGGCTCGCCGCGAGCGTGCGCCAATGTTGCTCGCGCTGTTGTGCTGCGCAGCGGGGATAAGAAGGCCTCGCTTCGAAATTTGGGTACCGCCATTTCAGGCGACGACAATGGATCATCCCGCCACATCTCTCGGCGAGCCTGATCCGACGGCCCCGACTTGAAAGGTGATGGGCGAGTCTGTGGTTTGTGGTGAGTAGTGTGGATACGGTATGTCTTGTCAAGAACACGGTGCAACAACGGGTCCCGCTGCCGTTGAGCCGTCCGCGGCTCCTCGTTGTGACTGGCATGGCCTGTCACGAGCGGTGTGCATGTCATGTCCCGAAGACGCTGCGTGCGCTGCTCGAAAATAACCGTCGAGTCCTCCGGTTCGGTATCGCCGTCGTCGTCTTGGTCGACATTGCTCTCGCCATCTTCTTCCATGCCGGCCTCTTCGGCCCGCATCTCTCGCCTCATAGTCTCATACGGTGATTCGTAACTGGAAAGTCGTGGCCGTGCAGGCATCTGTCTCGACCGTCGTGGCGTGCTTCCCGAAACGTCGCCATTGTCAAGGAGAGAATCATCAGCCTGCATCAAACTATGCGGCCCGCCGATCGGTCCGTTCGGACCGCCGTCAACGCTGCCTTCCTCTTTCACGTAGCTGATGCTTCCGTCGCCACTATCGCGATATTCGGTCGCAGCCGAGGACTCGTCCTCGTCGGTGGCAGCAGTGGCTGACACCGTGCTCTGTTCGTTCGCGAGCTCCTCATAGCCAGAGAGTGATACATTGGCCGACGATTCAAAGAACTGCTTCCAGAACTGGATCGCATCGCCGAGTAAGCGTCAAAGCCTCGTTCCCGCTACCAAGCTTGGAGCCGGGTATGGTTTGGCTATGCAAAGATACCTTGGATGACTGCCAGACCGCTGCCGAGTGCTCGCCGTATGTTTCGATAACGGGCAATATGCTTGTTGTAACTATTCTGTATGATTTGCTGAAGTTGCGATCAATCTCTGGATGCTCCTGTCAGCTTCATGCCAATGAACGAGCCATTGATTGATATTGATTGACCTTGTAGGGTGAGGGTGATGGATTGCTCCAGTTTCTCTAGCTCTTCCGTCAGGGTAAGATTCCTTGTGGACGCCATTGATGCTTTGTTATGGGTTGTGTGAAGTTAATGCTTGGTGGGTGCTGGTTAAACAAGTTGTATGACGGTATGATTACGTGATCGAAGCTGCCATCGAAAAGAGAACCCAACCGCCTACTCATGATGTTGGAGTCCGAAACCCAACCAGCCAAGGCTGGAGGGTCGGTCAATCGCTCGTATGCTGCCCCATCAAATCCAGCCTGGTTACCAGGTGACTTAGGATCTGCCCTTGGTCGGCGCGACTCCGCCCCCGCCGTTCGTGTCGTTTGCTTGGTCTGTTCTGTGTAGCAAGTCCTCTGCACACGACAATGAACAAGTGCACCTTTTGCTTGAATGACCTGTACAGGTCATCATCGCTCAAACCCGACGACGAGTGTTCCATAGGCCTCATGACCTGCTTGAACACGCCGAGTATCATCTCAAGAACATCCTCGAGGAGTTCGAGCACTGGCTTTTGCCTTGTGCGAAGGAACAGACCGGACAGGATTGAGTCGAGGGTATGGTTGTGCTCCTCGACGATATGCCTGGGACTGCAGCCCAACTCATCAAGACTCCCGGGCGGCTCCGTGCTGGCAAGGTTGGCCCTCATCTGGCGAAGCCAAATTATAAAGTCATTCCACCAGGTCGCGATGACGGTGTCGAGGAAATGCGACATCAAGACAGTGACCAAGTGGTTGGCTTCCATGGCTAACCGAAGCTTTGCTGTCGTCAAGGGACCGGCAGACGTTCGCCCAGTCAGACTGTGAGAGAGCTGGGTGACGGTTGACTGCATGCGTAGCATTCTGAGCAAGAACTTGAATATCGACTCGTATTTTGTCAACGCCATCGGGGTGATGATGGATCCCAATGGATGGGGGGCTTTGTAGGTCAAGCGCAGGAAATCGAGGGCCTGAAGCGAATCTGGATCGAGACATTGGTCGATTCCCTCAGAGAAAGTGTTTTCGATGGTGAAGCTCAGACCTGAATCCTGCGTGTCCCTCTCGTAGGTGCCAGACCTCTGACTCTCAGACAAGAGATCCGTCAACACCAGCCGTAATTCTGAAGTGGCAATGCCCAGCTTCAACCCGCCATCCAATGGTGAGGTGTCGCGCCGTCTCCCCACTCCCTGTGTTTCCGGGTCAAAGAGTGCCGTCGTCAGCCGACTGCAGAAGAAGCCATTCCCGAGCAAGAAGAATTCATGCAGGGTATCAAAGTGACAGCAAAGGTGGTGAGAGTCGTATAAAAGACGTAGGCTTTCCCGGTTGACGACAAGAGCCTGGGATCTGATGATGGGACCGAACGATAGCATCGGGAGAAGCGACCAATGGGGGGTTTGCCCCGATATGTCAGATGAGTCGGATGATTCAGGGTCACAGGCGAAGAGTTGCCGTTGGAGGGATCTTGAAACAAGGTCATCATCCTCAACGAGACCAGTCGTTGGCTTGTCCAAGGCTTGAACCGAATCGAGAACATGGTTTTGAATCTGGTCTTTGGATTCTCCAAAGACGAAAAAGTGGTCGGCCCCTGTTGATGTGACTGCGGCAACAGGCGCCTCTGCCGGTCGGTGCTTGGGATCTGGCGGTCTGTTCCATGGATTGCCAATCGCCGCCAAGACAGTGTGCCTATATACGGAAGTATCTTTCTCGAATTCGAGAATAGATTTCCAGTCAAACAGCCAGTCGCTCGGGGGTGGATCAAAAAAGGCGACATCCAGCCTGGAGAGTACGTGGTTCGGGTGGCAGGCTCGGATGAAACGGAGATTCCGGCCGGTCTCGAAAAGCTCCTGTGCCACATCTGCTGGCAGAAAGCTTGGCATTCGATCCACGTTGAGGTGGAAGTCGACCTCTTCCTCAACTTCGCTGTCCGGTTCATCGACCGCCGAAGCCTTGGCCCTGACGACAACAAAATGCTTCCGCCGGCCGACTTGTGTCAATCCCAACGGATCCCCGGACTCTGACTTTGTGCCAATCCACTCCTCAACAAAATCTATCCATGGACGGGAAACCGTCCGGAGTACCTCACGCATCATGTGATAAATGGCGCCGCCAATCGACTCCGCCACGGCTGTGTGAGAGAAAACAGTGTCCATGATGTGTTCATCCGAGGACCCTTGTGGAATGCTGGACGTGAGGCCATGGAGAGCTGAGAAAATGGACATGACCCTGCGCACCAGGTGCTTAAGCTCCAGAACAGAGCCACACGACGAAATCTGCGAGCCCACGATGCTCTGGACAAGCTGGATGATTTTGCTGATTACGCTCCCCAGAGCCACGGTGGTTGCCGAATGCTCTGAAGTATGCATACGTTGGCCGAAAGAGTGCAGCAGGAGGAATAGCATCCCGCAACGTAAGCAGAAACCCTGCAACTCCTGGAGAACTTGGTAGGAGTGGCCGAGAATCTTGGCATTGAACAGCAGAGGCCTGAATGAGAAGCCATCATGATGCTTGAGAAACAGAGCCGATTCACGCCCAATCGCCAGGGCGAGAAGCGACCTGCAATAGATATTGGTGGGAACCAGCGTTGACGACGAACATGTCAAGGCATCGTACGCACGAGGGCCGGCTTCGGTTGCGAAAAGGGTTCGGCCGTCATTGCCTGCTGATGCCTGTCTCCAGGATCGACATCTGGGAGACCGTTGGGATTCGGACTCCTCGGTAGAGGAGGAGCAGGACCATAACCAAGACGTGTCGGAGGGAAGTGACGGCGACGTTAAGGGGACGGGGCAGGCAAGTTGCTTCTCGTGGTGTTCGGTTACGTCTCCACAACCACCACTCTTGGTAGATTCGAGACAACGTCCTGGGCCTATTTCCGATTCAAAGTTGTATTCGAAGAACGCATGGGGCTGGTCAGATAATTTCAAATCATGACCTTGCGGCGGTCCTGGGAAATCGGCTTCGAGGTGATTGAAAAAGGGACTGCTACGTGCTGGCAAACGGATCTCACTGCCTGCTGTCTGAGTAGGACACTTCCAAAGCCCAGGTACCGTGTTACTACTGTCTTGAGTGGCCATCATACTTATTATGAAAAGGAGCTCCTGTCGCGGAATGAGTATGAGGCCTTGTTGAGGTTTCAAAGACCCTGAGTGATAACTTGTCTGTGTATATATCCGTGTTGAATAGGGATCTTTCAAGAACAAGAATTCGGCAACAACCTCTGACAAATTTCATCCAGAAGTCGCATGTATCGCAAACGGAAAGTCACGTTACCACGCGTCACAACCCTCATACGCGTTATCTGACATGGGGTTGTTTGTTGTCTAGCCACGTCACAAAACGATTTATCCAGGCCACAACTGCCAAAGAAAAAATCACTAAAAAAAAACTAAAAAAGACCAAAAGGAAAGAAGAAGAAAAAGAACAAATGAAGAAAGAAGAAGTAGGGGGGGGGGAACACTTGAATCCTTCGACCAAAAATCCAGACACAACAAGTCGCGCCCATATTCAGACCAATCAATCACACTAACATGCCACCCGAGAAGCGTACACGATCCGGCGCCAGCACTGCAACGCCAGCGACGCATGCAACTCCTACGGCGTCCGACGAAAAACCTATCGACACGGATCCACCACGGGAGACCCTTTGTGATACCCAAAAGTTGGCTGACCTTCAGAACAGCACATGGACATGCGACCAAGAGTCCGCTCTTTTCATGTCTCTGATGAGATGGAAACCTGCAGGTTGGTGAGATAAACACGCGAAAGGACCAAGCTGGTGCTGACTGCAAATGGTAATTTGTGTAGGAATACACAAACACTTTCGGATGATCGCCATCTCCGAGCATCTCCGTGCACGTGGCTACGACCCCGACGTTTGTCCTCATATGCGCGTCCCGTCCATCTGGCAAAAACTTCAAAGCCTGTACAACCTCGTCACCATCGATGAGCGCGAAAGCATCGATGGTGATAGCGAATCGGATGATGACAACCTGACCTCAAGGTTCCACGAATTTGAGCTGCCCAAAACTGCCGAATATCGCGATGTCATTCTGCAACATGCCTGCGCCGGCTCTCAAGACCCGCCGTCATCACCTCCCGCATTCAACCCAAACTCCCCATCGCCTGACCCGCCGTCCCCGAAACGGCGCAAAAAGACGGGCCGTGGTGGCGGCCGCTCAGGTGCTGTATATGACACCGAGGAAGGAACCGATTTTGCCCCGTCACCTGGACCCACCGCTGGCCACAAGGCAAGCCGGGTCGGTTCGTCGCGCGCCTCGAGACGACCTACGAGACGAAGGGTCGCTGCGGCAGCAGTGGCGGCGGCGGCGGCGGCGGCTTCCAAGGAAAATAGCACAGAAATAGAGGAGGAGCAGCAGAGGCATAGTGATGGCGATGACGGTGATGTTCACATGTCAGACCACAACAACACCGATCACAATGAGCCGTCCGAAAATGTACCAACACAGACACCAAGGACACGAGCAAAGACTGGCGCTGCTGCGAAAGGACGAACCAGGGCGGCATCCAGAAGAGCAAATGCCCGTTGAGTGTGTGATATTAAGCACCAGCTCCAAGCGTCAGTCAGGTTGGGCTTCCCAGCCAAGGTAAATAATGAATGTACCGAGAGCTGAAGCTGGCATGAGCTTCTGGACGCATCCTTTTCAGCCTAATTAATGCCTGTATGCAAACAAGCATAGCAACCCTCAAGTATTTAAAACTGGCTGCTGCGATTCCTGTGCCTCCCAGACCTCCATGTACCCAACCGTATGCCTCCAGCTTTCGCCTATTGACGATAGTGGAGTTGGTAACGCGGCCTTTGGTGCTCGCGGAACTGGTTCCTCTTGCCCAACATCACAATCCACCGGCGAGGGGCGGAGAGGTCTCTTGAGCACGACTTCCCACAAGTGCCTTTCGTGCTCATGGCTATGTCGCATGTCCCGGTCGTCTGCCTTGTGGTCATCCTGATGCGCCCATGCAACTTGCCTCGCAATGCGGTCGCGTGAGTCGTGCGTCAAGGTTGCGGAACCGGCCGTGAAAACAAGCGCTTCCTTGATATCTTCTCTCGTCGCTTCACATTCGTCCGCCTGGTCTATATCTGAATCATCGGTTTCACCACTATCCCGGCCGGCAGCTTGTGATGATTCTGATTCTTGCTGGCGACATTTGCTGCTGTGCTGTGTGGTAATTACTTGGCGGTTGGGCCAGCGAGCCCCCCCCCGTTGGAGCAGTAATTTCTGGGCTTCATCGTGTCCAATCTTTACACGGCGGCCGCCACCGCGATTCGAGTGGCTTATGTTCAGTCCAAGCCGTCGAGGACACCGCGCCCAAAAGTCTCTACTATCGCGGGCCACTCCGAGCACCGCCACAGCGGACAAGACATCGTGTCGTCGGAGTATGGGCGCAACTTGAGGATACGTCTTTCGTTTCTGTCGGAGCCTGGATCCGGCCAGATATATCGCCGTGCGGACGAGGCGTTTGGTAAAATCCACAGCGAGTGCGTGGAAGTCCTCGAGAGCAGATGCCCAAATGGAGGGTTCCGTGACTGACACGTTGTGCCAGTTGTTTTCCGGGTCTGATGAGTTCATGAAGATGCGGTCGGACAGAACAAGCCAGTTCTTGGTGTTGAACAGCGACGCGAACCTTGGCGTGTCAGGCAGCTTCATTTCCTCGGCCTCAATGTCCCGTACGAGCTGCTCGGTGATGTTCCAGTATCCACCCCACTTTCTCTCCTCCCGTTTCTGATCTCGCATCTCCAACCGCAGTGACAAGGAATCCGCAACATGCTCTAATGCTTGGCAGCATTCTTCGCTCACCTCGAGGGCTGCTGGTATCTCGGCGAGCTGCATGCGTGGGAGCTCGCCAACTACCACCCGGGCGTCGGCATTGTCCTGAAGGACCTTGAGATAGTGAAGAATCTCAACACAACTCTTGCTGTGGATCCGAGATTTCATACTGGCAGTTCCGCCCCTTCCAAGGCGGCTTAGAGACTCGAAAAACATTGTTTTTTCCAAGGAAGTCCATTGGGTGACACCAAGTGTTGAGTCACGGAGAAGCGGGTCATTGGTGAATGAGCCCTGTCCGTGAGCATCCTCAGTATCCCTGTTCAAGATTTGGATGTAATCTCTATGGACGGGAGGCCCCCGTCTCCGTTTGAACGGAAGATCATGATCACTGGTTCGCTTGCGCTTGCGAGGTCGGGACTCGGAGGTTGTTCTCTGATGCAGTATACCGTAGGCGTGGATGTCCTCTTCTGGACGAGAGTCATTGTGCAAAGGTTGGTGCAGTTCATCAACACTACCGGCCATGTCGATGGCATTTCCGATGTACGCCCGAGGTTATCTGAAAGTGGGTAGATAATCTAGAAGTGAGGCATATGTTATAACAGATCATTCGCTTATCGGGGTACACTACTTTTTTTTTAGTACATATCTAACCAAGATTGAGGCGAACTATCAATGATACAGATAGATAGATAGGGAAAGACTTCAGACGTTAGACATGAGAACTGGGATTTCGCAGTAGTCTGGGTCTGGATCAGAGACAGCCTACACTTGAAGTCATCAACGCGGGAGGCCATAGGCGGGTCGCATGCTGAACATGTATCCATCATCACCTTCGCGTCTGACATGAACTTCAAGGCATTCACAGGCAGGCTTGGGCAAGCGCTGGTACGCGCCGCTCCTGCCTATGTCGGGGCTCGTACTCGATCGCATCGATATTTCCTATCGAGAACTATAGCCACCGCCATTGCCAGCCAGAATACCATCCAGCTACGCGCATATCAAGAGGAATGCATCCAGGCAGTCCTCGCAGGCGTCCGCGATGGGCACAGGCGCATGGGAGTATCGCTCGCTACGGGAAGTGGGAAAACGGTATGTCTCATGTCTGGTTCCCTACCCCCCAGAGTATTGACGGTTTTGCCAACTCCAGGTCATCTTTACGCACCTCATCTCAAGGCTGCCACCTCGTTCGGATAATGGGACCAGAACTTTGATCCTGGCCCACAGACGGGAGCTCGTCGAGCAGGCTGCCAAGCACTGTACCCGCACGTACCCACATCTCAAGATCGAGGTAGAGATGGGGTCTATTCACGCATCCGGCACTGCTGACATCACCGTGGCCAGCATCCAGAGCATCATCTCAAAGGACAGAATCGCCAAGTTTGACCCGGCCACCTTCAAGCTCGTCTTGGTTGACGAGGCTCACCATATTGTGGCCTCTGGCTATCTGCGGACACTGGAGCACTTTGGCTTGGAAAAGAAGCGGGACGGGTCACCACTTCTAGTTGGGGTGTCGGCTACCTTTGGACGCTTCGACGGTTTGGCGCTCGGCAGCGCCATCGATGAAATCGTCTACCACAAGGACTACCTGGACATGATTGACGAGAAGTGGCTCTCCGACGTCTGCTTCACGACTGTTGACTCCAACGTTGACATATCGGACATTAAGAATGCAGCAAATGGAGACTTTCACACCGGCGAACTCTCGCGAGCACTCAATACAGCCCAGACCAACGAGATCATCGTCAGGGTCTGGCATGAAAAAGCCCATTCTGTCGGCAGGAATTCGACGCTGATTTTCTGTGTCGACGTGGACCACGTCCAAGGGCTTACCACCAGGTTCCGTGAGCATGGAATTGATGCACGCTTCATCACCGGAGAGACACCCAAGTTGCAGCGTTCCGAGACACTCGAGGAGTTTAAGACAGGCGGCTTCCCCATCCTCGTCAACTGTGGCGTCTTTACTGAGGGGACCGACATCCCCAATATCGACTGTGTTGTGCTCGCGCGGCCAACTCGGTCGCGCAACTTACTTATCCAGATGATCGGCAGAGGCATGCGGCTGCATCCCGGAAAGACCAACTGCCACATTATCGACTTGGTGTCCAGTCTCGATGCCGGCGTAGTTTCCACGCCTACACTATTTGGCCTCGATCCCGGCGCACTATTGAACGAGGCCAAGGCCGAGGATATCCAAGAGATCAAAAAAGCGCAATCCGACGCCGAGGCTGAAGCCGCGGCCCAAGCTCGAGAGCTGAGCTCACATGGCCATCTTGACGATGCCGCGCTCTCAAACATATCAGTGACCTTTACGGAATATTCCACAATCTTTGATCTGATCTCGGACACGTCCGGCGAGAGATATATCAACGGCCTCAGTAAGAACGCCTGGGTGTGTGTTGGCCGAGAAAAGTACGTGCTCTGCAGCCCCAGCGGGTCGTATATCCGTCTCGAGAGAGTTGGGGACGATGTTCCGGCCGGAGATGTGACGCCTTACCGGGCGGTGGAGGTTAAACCCATTCCCATCAAGGCCAAAACACTGTCTCCATTCTCAGCCCGAGAAATTCTTCGTGCTGCCACTTTTACAGATGCCGTCCATGGCTGCGACAAATTTGCTTCCGACACCTACCCCCGTTACTTTATTGATCGGCGTCAGGCTTGGCGCCAGAAGCCGGCAACCCAGGGCCAAGTTGATTTCCTTAACAAATTACGCGAAGGATCCGGTCAGGAACAGGAACTGCTTACGATGGCCGATCTGACCAAAGGCCAAGCCATGGATATGATTACAAGGGTAAAGCACGGGGCCAAGGGCAGATTCGCTCGCTCCGTGCTCGACAAGCGTCGACAGGAACGCGTCCAGCTACGCACAAATCGTGACAGGGCAAAGAGGCAAAATGAGCTTGTACGCGTCGGATCGCTGAGCTGAAGTTGCGCGATATATTGCTCACGCGAGGTTTTTTTGAGCAAGCCGCGAGGATCAACTTTGTGGGCAATCAAATAAGTTCATTTGAGTTATGCAGAGGCCGTTGCGTTATACCTACTTCCCCGACTGGTCTTGTTTGCTGCCGTTTATCGTATACCGAGCCATCCTTCCGAACCTCAACCCCTGGATTCCTCCGTCTCTCCCCCGAACCGGCGAACATATAGTTGTAGATGGGATGGTAAAGGTAAAGGAAGACGTCTCAGCCACCACAACACAACGCGCCTCGAAACCAAGCCAAAAAAACGTTCTCCATTCTCTACGGTGCCGAGAAGATAGGAAGAAGATGGAGAAAATAGAACAAGCCGTATGAGTTGCAAGGACTGGTGGCTGTGCTCTTCATAGATGGCCGGTTCTCATGACAAAACACCAGAAGCCAGGACTGCGGACACCAACATGAAGACTGCGAAGCCAAAGCAAAAATACCCAATACTCAAGCTTCGAGAGTATGAAATCGATCCTTGAGTGTTCCGGCTGGCATTTTCGGGACGGATTTGTCGGCTTGGCGTCTGTGTTGCTTCTCTTTGCATCTGTGACTTTATTTTTTCTTCTTCTTCTTTCTTCTTTCTTTCTTTCCCCTCTACTTTTTTTTTCTTCGTGCATCTCTTTCGTTCCGTTTTTTGCAAGCGAGTTTCACTCCAGGGTATATCCAGCCATAACCATGACCATGGGCCTGAGACGTATGCGGGGAAAGGGTATCCGTCAATGTAAAAAGGTTGATCTAGAAAAGTGTCGAAGCAGGCAAAAATAAAATAAAAGAAAGAAGTAATCTAGCGAAAAGGTCCAGCTGAACCGGGGTATCCTGAAGCTGAAGAATGAGAAGTTGAAGGACGTCCGCTATCAGCAGATGCCCGAGCGTTATGACGAGGAGTAACGTCGCCGGGTTGCGAAGAACTCGGAGCCGAAAATTTTGCATCAGGAACTGTACCATTTGCTCTTGCCAAAGGCCACGGGCCGTCCTCGTCGGCCAGGTTGACGCCGCTGTCGTTCCAGGGGTTGCGATCCGCGTTGAAGCTGCGTGTGGATTCAATCGAGATGAGGGATGACTTGGAGACATTGCTCGAGCCCTTGAAAAAGGAAGCGTTGATGGACTGGGAGCTATTCTTGCGACGGTCCAGGAACGAAGAAATCGAAGACATACTACCTGGCTTCCGAAGGCGGTCGAATATGGTGCTTCTTTCGCGAGCAACTTCGTCCCCAAACCCGGTCTTGGTTGGGGAATCTGTAACAGCGGGCGCCGTCGCATGCTGAAGGATCTTGGAATCAAAATACTGGAACGATTCCTCAAACGAGTCCGATTTGGGCCGTGGGATCAACCCGCGAACGACCGCCATCTCAACCCCAGATGTCGCCACTTGAGATTGGAGGAAGTCGATGGCGTCGCGGAGACCTCCCGCATTGTTCCGTGTAAAAGTCCAACGAAGTGTGACGGCTGGAGCGCTGTCATCCGTGCTATCGTCTGCCGGCGAGCCCCATACGACCGCAACGTCGACTTCGTGTTGCGACTTGAGCTTTGGTACCATTTCGCCGGTGAATTCGGGGGATTCGAGGAACTTCATCAGTTCGTCCGAACGAACGAGAACGAGATCATGCTTATCGGGTATCATGCTCTGTGAATCAGGGTGTCGATTAGAACTTGGAACATGACAACATAGCCGGGGAACAAGAATTTGACTTCTCCATACAAGAAACTCATCCACGCAATGTGGGACTTGCCACTGGGGACCGGTGACATTGACTTCGTCGCTTGCCTGCTCGGTACTGGGGAACTCGATCTTGCAGTTATATTTGGATTCCAAAGCTTCGATCTCGCGGGCGCGCACGATGAGTTTACGGTGCCATAGCCTGTCGATATTGACTACCTGTGACGTATACTCGGAATCCTGCATTGCGAACTTTCAGGTCAGCTTTGCTGCTGGCTGGTCTTGGCATACTAGCAAACGCTTACGTCTCGATCCACCATCTCCAGAATCTCATTCTTGACAGCATCTAGATTCTGGGCGTTGCGAGCGGGTGTGCGGCAGACAACATTGTCGACTTTGACATCGTCGTCCTCACGGCCTATACCCCCTGCGATTTGTGTCAGCCATTGCCCGAGTGAGTCGGTCAGTTGTTGCTTCCGCTATGCACCTACCTCTATCCATTGCGTTGGAGAATTTTACAAACACAGAGTGTTTCTTCATGATTCTCTGTATATGCTGGCCGCCAATGCCGATGATTCTCTTGTGATACTGGTCGGGAACGTGGAACGAGATCGAGGCAGGCATCTCCTGTTCGACCAAACCCAGACCCTGTTTCATGGACTCGAAGTTGTTCGCCATGACCTCGATGTTGAAGTTGACCTCATTGAAACCGTCAAACATAATCTGCACGTTGCCTATGAGATATGTACTCGTTAGTCCGACAGTCCCCCAACGCTCAGGGGGCAGCGCGAAACAAAAACAAATAAAATTACGTACTTTGGCCCATAATCTTATTGATCTTGCCGTTCTTCTTTCCGCTGACGAATTCCTTGTGTTCGTTTGCAAGCTCGATCTTGACTTTTATCTGCGCCTGGGTTTGGGATACAAGTTTTGTTTCGGAGAAGACGGCGAGAGCAACCTTTACGGCATCGTCGGTGCCGGTTAAAGCCAGGTTTGCGCCGTCGAACCAGACATCAGCATTCGATTTAACGCATATATCCACAAGCACCTGCTGGATATCCGCATGACTGGCAAAGTGTCGCGAGTCTGGTTGTCGGACGAACCACGAGGCGCTGTAGAACTGGCCAGTCTGAGGAGAATGCGCGTCAGAGTCACGAGTACGGGTCCCTTTCACCATCCCATATATGATGCGTGTATATATATACATATACACAAACATATACAATAATGGGGAGGCAGAAGATGAACATCACCTACCAGTGCCATAATCTCCCGGATCGAACGCTGCACACAGCCCTGGTCGCTTCCTTGGACTCTGATGACGCTGAGCTGCTTCCCAAGCGGCGGAAACATAACGTAGGCAGCGTTAGCCTCGGCGATCTTGCGTATGGTGTCAAGTCGGTAAAGTATCATGCTATCGATCTTGGCAGGAGCGATTACTGCCTCGCCAACGAACAACCGAATCCGGGCCGTGAGTTCGTGCAGCTTGCGCTTGGCCTCGCCGATTTGCTCCTGTTTCTCACCCGTAATGAAAACATGATCCAGATTACGTAGTTCGGCCAGAGGTCGTCGGTATCGGTACACCTGGGAGAATGGTGGCGGAAAGTATATAGCAGTGCCGGTGGTTGACTCTATGGCCTTGATATTTCGCCTATACCTTCCGCAAATGCTCTGCTGCACCGAGTGGTCGACGGCGGCACCGTCGATGATTCTTCCAAGCTATCGTCCGCCAGCAGGAATCAATATATGTAACATAATAATACATGTATGTGTATGTATTTATAAGCATGCGGCTCACCCAGAGTCAGAGTAAACGTACCAGAGAATCGATCTGAGTGAGTATGCGTACTTTGGCATGCTCCGATGCCATCATGTCTCCGTAGATAGCTACCCTCCATCGTTGATCGACACGGATTTCGGCATCACCCGTCATGCCATCGACTAGTGGGGTAAGTTTCGGCCCCAACAAGAATATGTCGACGCCGCAAAAGTCGGACAGATAATCAAGGTGCGCAGTGACCGTCTTGTTCAGGACGCCAGCTGACTGGTCGCACACTAGACTCCCATCGACATCGACCGTCGTGCAACGCTGTCACCAAGGTTAGCGTGCCAGGTCTTTGAGCCCAGCCTCACGCTGCATGAGCATTCAACTGACCAGAGAAATTGGCATGTCTTGAAGCACGGTCTCTCTTGTCCGGTTGACCAGTTCAGGCGGGCCATGGAACCAGACCGTAGTAACCTGAGGCCCTTGGGAACCCTTGGGAAAGGAAGTGACGACATGGGCCTCGATTGGGTCAGGACCTGCCGTGATATCCTTGCAGAACCGTTCCAAGTCCTCAAGGTGGCGAGCATGAACCGGAAGGTTGTAGACTGGCACATCGTCGGGTGCTTGGAGAGGATGCGTCCACCTCTCAACAGCATCAGTGGTGGCATGCAGGATATCCTCAGTGTTGGGTCCGGCAAGGTCAGATGTAAAGGGCACATTGAAGGAGAGATAGATGTTGGTGCTCCCGGATTGAGATGGGTTGGTCAGAGGGGATGCCACATGGGTTGACGGCTGGGGCTTCGAGTGCGAGCTGATAGTACCCATTGGAAGATTCTGGCGACCCATGAAGCCGGGACCCATCCGTTCCGACCAGCCTCGTAGCATGATGACGGCAGAGGGGCGCGGTAGCTGGGTTGAGTGCAGGCGAGCGGCGAGAAAGGCAAGGCATGGAAGGGAGGAAGGACGTCTCTCGGTACTATGGTAGATACGCGGGCGACGGATGGGCGGAGAACGGGTCGCACCAGTCGAGTCGGGTGTCGGTCTCGGCGTTGGTCTCAGCAGCCAACGCCCAAGGTTCTGCACAAACACTTGTGGATGATGGGGGCAGGTGGGTAAGATTGCGGGTTCCGGTGGGATGGGGCGCTGAGACTTGTAGTGGGTTGGGTATGGCCAAGGTAAGAATAGATAGAATGATTTGACGACAACTGCGAGGTGGGCAGATGGGTAATGTTAGGCTAACTAATAAACCGCCTATTTTTAAGAGCATCTAACCCGATCAGGTAAGACCTTTTATATGTTAAAATGTTTATTTAAAATAAAAATTAATAATTTTAGTACAAAGAAAACGTAAAACTCGATTTAAATTTAATATATTAATTTATATTTAATTAATAAATTTAATAAATATACTATAACGGTCTACGTAAGAGGTAAACCTTTTTACGTAGAATGAGATTATATTCTAAACTAAAGAGAAGAGAAAGAAGAAGGAGACCCTACGGGAGGCGTAAGGTCTTTTATATATAGTAAGGGATTTTTAAAAAATCCGGAGAAATCTATATAATTCTATAAGTTTAGACTTAGGTTTCGGTTTAATAGAAAAAACTAGTAATATATCTCGGGGTTTCTTTATATTAGGGTTCTAGAATATATTATTATTAATTCTTAATTTAATAGTTAAACTACTAAATTAAAAATAAATTTTCTAGAATATTTAAATTCTCCTAGTTCTAGAAGTAGTATTTTCTTATCGATTTAACTAGTATTCGTAGAATTAAATAGTAGTAAAGATAATAGGGTATTAGGTAATTAGTCTATATATAAGGCTATTTATAGTTAGCGAGGGTATAGCTAAGGCTTTAGAAAAGTTTTAACCCTTTATATTAGCCCCCCTCTCCCCCCCTTTTCTAGGGTTTTATAACTTATAGAACTTCTAAAAGACTAGATTCGTAGACTTCTAGAACTTCGGTATTTAAGAAATTTTTTAGGGGTTTTTTAGTAAATTCTATATAACTTTTCTATTTAATTAGAATACTAAAGTAGTTATTTCTAATTCGGTAGTACTATAAGATCTTTTCTATAACCTACTCTCTTTCGATATAATTATTAAAAACTTCTAATAATTAGATAAAAAGTAGTTCTAAGTAAGCTATATTTTAAGAAAGAAGTAGGTTTTTAGAAACTCGGCGTAGGAGATCTATATAGAAAACGGGGTAAATTCTAGGGGGGGGGTATTAAAGTAAATAGTATAAGATCCTACTAGACCTATAACCCTATATAGTAGGGCTATTTAATTTAGTTTTTTCGAGGGTTTAGTAGTTCTAATATTCTTTAAATATAGTAGAACTCTATCCCCTATTTTATAGGATTCCGAGGCCTATTATAACTAATTTATATATTTTTCTTAGGTTTCTTAGGTATTTATAATCGCTACTACTACTAAATCGTAGTAATCTCTTAGTTTTCTAACCTATTCGCGCCCCTTTTCGGCTAAAGAGACGATAGATCTAGTAGATAATTTTATATTAGGTTCTAGGGTCTCGAAGTAGTATCCGTAGTTTAAGAAGAATAGGGAGAATCTAGTAGATATAGATTTTCGGTTACTAAAGGCGAGTATTACGCTAGGTAATAATATATTTTAATTATCCTAATTAAATAAGTAAAATATCCGTAGGTAAACCTCTAGTTCTATATTTAAATATTCTATAGATCTATTAGTCTAAAAGTAAAAAGCTATAAATAAATACCTCTAAATTCCTAAAAACTAGTAAACCTCTTTCTAGAATAAACCGGTAAACTAGGGTCTTCTATCGGAAACTATAGTACGGGGGAGTCTATAATATACGTAGATATACCGTAGGAAAGTATAAGTAATATTTAGGGCTTTTATCGTTTTTATAAGTATAAATATAGGGCTTTTTATAAATCTATTTATAATTACTAGTATAATAAACCTATTAGGAGTTTTAAAGAAGTCTATTATAAAATCTATAAATAGTTCTTATTAGGATTATTCTAGAACGGGTAGGGGTTTTAGAAGACTTTTTTTCTAATCTCTTTAGATTTTATTTTACGAATAGATCTAGTAATTCTATATAAAACGACGTATATTAGAGGATAGACCCGGCTATATATAGTACTTAGAAACTAAGTCTCTTATAATTTCTCTACTAAGGTAGCCGGTAATAGGGGAGTTATAGATTCGTTAAATAATCCTAGTTCTAAAAAGCTCGAAGAAGGGTATCTAGATTTAGTCTCTTTATATTAAATAGTTCTCTATATCGATAGAATACTTAGATATAGATACCGGTAAACTTTAACTAGTAGGGAACTACTAGTTACCCTTATAGACGGCTTACTAAATCTTCTAGTATTTAGGGTTCTTTTTTAAACCTTTTAATTATAAGTTAAATAATTCTAAATCTTTAAAAAGGGTTTTAAGAAGGTCGGCGAGTTCGGAGGTAGAAAGAGGCTCGTTTTCGGGTCTAGAATTACTATCGGATATCTATATAGTTTTAACTTTTATTTTTAATCCTTTTAAAGTATTAGAAAAATTAGAAAATAGTTAAAAAGCTCTACCGGATATCCTATTATTAGAGGCGTTTTTCGGTAGATCTTAATCTTTTCTAGAGAAGGTATTAAAAAAGACTTATATAGTACTAGGCTAGTAGATAAATTTAAACCTAAATTCGGATAGTTCTTCTCCTTATTATATCTATTATTCGGATAGATATTACTAGGTCTAGAAATAGACTAGGTTTCGGTAATCTATATAAATTATAAAGTCTATATTTTTAAATTTAGAATACTATTCTCTAATATATAATATAATAGATAGAAGTTCTTTATTATATATAAGGTAATTAATTTTAATAAGGGATAATTTTCTCGAATAGTATCTTATAGGTTTTTAAAAAAGGTCTTTAAAGTCTTACTATATAAATACGCCTTTTAAAGCGTAACCGGAGGTATTTACTTCTATAACTATAGGCCTAGAAAGGTCTTAGCTAGTTAAGGTCTTAGAATCGATTAGGGTTTTTTAAAGTTCTTAAAAGTATTCTAGTAATCTATATTCTACTTAAAAAAAGTATCCTTTTTAATTAGATTCGTAAAAGGTCTAGTAATATCCGAGAAGTCTTTAATAAAGACCTTATAGTAATTCGTAAATCCTAGGAAACCTCGTATACTTTTAATAGTTTTTAGGGGTTTTTACTCTTAAATAGCTTTTATCTTTTTAGAATTAGTTTTTATACTTATTTTAAATTCGATTATAAAACTTAAATACTTAATTTCTAGGGTTTCGAAATTAGATTTAGAGAAATCTAATTATAGACTAGCCTCGGAAAGTTTCGAGATTATAGAATAGACTTTTTAGTAGTAATCCTCTTTAGATCTATTAGAGTAAATAATAATATTATCTAAATAAGTAGAGTAAAAGATATTAAAGTATTTACGAAAAGTATCGTTTATATACTATTAAAATAAAGTAAAAATACTAGATAAATTAAAAAAAGTAATTAGCTATTTAAAAGATTTTAATTTAGTTCTAAAAGCTATTTTCTACTCGTCTTCTTCGCGTATCCGGAAATAGTAAAAAGCTAATATAATATCGATTTTAGAAATCTACTTAGAACTAGTTATCTACTATAGAGTCTCTAATATAAAAGGTATCGGATAAGTATTATATTTTAATATAGTATTTAATTTTTAGTAGTTTATATAAAAATATAAGTTATTTCTAGGTTTTTTTACGAAAAGAATTAAAGTAATAGCTAACGAAAAAGAGGCCTTTATAAAGCCCTAATCTAGTAGTTCGTATAGAGTCTTCTATAGGATTAGAAGCTCTTCTTTAGATATCGAATATAAAAGTATCTTCGGAATAGTAGTATCTAGAAATAGGTTTATTTCGTAATCTAGATTAGGGTAAGAAAACGGTAGTTTTTTAGCTTTTTTTCTATCGAAAGCTTTAATAACGGGGAGTAATTAAATAAAAGCTTTAAGATAGGGGTCTTTTTCTTCTTTAATAGTAAGGGCTTTCTAAATATCTATAAAGGAAGCTAAGAAAACGTATATAAGTAGTTTTTCTTTTAAAACCCTAGTTAAAAAAGTTTTAAACCTAGTAGAAAAAATTTAAACGATTTTAAAATCTATAAATACTAATACTATAGATATTTTAAATTTTAAAAGTTTTTAGATAATTATAGTATCGGTAATTAGGCGAAAAGAGGCGTTATAGAATCGTAATTACCTTTTTCCTAGGATTATAAGATCGGACTAATTAGGGATTATATAGGCCTAAATACTTTTATAAAACTTACTTATATCTAGTTTAAAATAAGCTATTTAGGATATAATAGGTTAAAAGTTTTTAAATTAATTAACGATTTACTAAAAGTAATAAGGCTAAATCGGGTAGAAGGTAATTCTATATTTAATAGAAACTCTATCGGATATCGTAGTAAAACTATAATAACTAAAGTCGATAAAAGGTTTTATATTAGATCTATTATTTATAATAGTATTTATATAAGTACCCTCTTCTTCTAAAAAGGCTAGGGGTTAAGTAGGGATTTCTAGGGGTTCTAGGGATTTTAAGTCGAGATTTTAATTTAAAATTATTTTTTTTCTAATTCTAAGTCTTCCGAATTATCTAATTTTTTTTTAATAATTTTAAGGGTTTTTTTAGTTTTTACTACTTTAGTAAGGGCCCTTGTAGTAGGGGCTAGAGTTCTTCGGATAGCCCTAGATATCCGGGGCTCTTCTAGGGCTAGAATAGGGTTTCTAATATAAGCCCGGGTCTAAGAAAAAACTATAAAATAAAAAACGTATAAATAGTTTTTTTAAGTATAGTAAAAGTAGAACTTAAATTAGAATTTTTCTTCTTTTTTTTCTAAAATTAAATTACTTTTAGAGATCCTAGAAAAAAGTTCTTAGTTTATAAGGTCTTTATAAGAGGTCTAAGTAATCTAGGAAAATACCTAAATCTAGAATTAGCTAATAAAAGCCTAGGGGAGGTTCGGCGGGGTACGAGAAGAGGAATAATACTTCTTATAATAAATTAAGCTTTCTAAATCTAAAATAAGTCCTAGAAAAATCCTAATATATAAAGAGTAAATTTAATTTTTTTTAGCTAATTAAGGCTTTCTAGAGATCTAGAGAAATATTCCCCTCTAAATACGAGATTTTTACGTTTTCTAGGATATTTATAAGTTCGGCTTCGGTAAAAAAGTATTCGAATTTCGGAAAGTAGAAAATAAATAAATCTTTTTTTTTTTTTTTTTTTAGAATTTATCTCGAGCCCTAACTATTTTATTAAGATTTATATAAATAGATTCTAAATAAACTAATAGATTTAAAAGGTTAATAAGCCCTTATTTTTCTATATTTTAAATATAAACCGATATAAAAAATTAAATTAAAAATTCTATTTTATTATAGATATAATAGAACTAAGTAAAAGGGGTATCGATAGAAGTTCTATTAATACTAATTTTAATTTAAGCTTTTAGAAATTAAATTTTAAAATCCTTTTATTTTCCGGAAAAATAGGGGATATCGGGGAAGGCTTTTTTAGACTAAAAATTCTTAAGGACCCCGGCTAACTCTAGTACTAGAATAGCTAGAAAAGCTTTAAAAGCTTTTTAGAATTAATTCTAAAAATTCCGGATAATTTCTTTCTATATAGTTTATAAAATAACTATCTTATTTATACTAACCTCTAAGTAAATTAGATATTAGGCCTAAAAGTCCTAGGGATCTATTATAAGGTCTTAAGGGTTTTCTAGAGTTCTAAGTTTTCTTAAAAATCTCTAAATCGTAGAGTCCTTATTAGAATAATAACCTATTATAAAATATACTCTATTTCCTAAGAAATTCTACTAAACGGAGAATTCTAATCTTAGAATACGAAAAAAACGATCTTAGAAGAGTTCTAAGAATAAAAAAAAGTTCTAAGAAGTTTATAAAGTTTAAAAGAGCCTAGAAATCGTCTAGGGCTTTTCGTAGAGGGTCTAAGGGCTTAGATATTATCTAGGACTTTTCTAGGGTTCTTAGGGCCTAAATATTATCTAGGACTTTTCTAGAGGTTCTAAAAACTTAGATATCGTCTAGGGCTTTTTCTAGAGTTCTAGGGGGGGGGGGCCTAGATATCGTCTAAGATTTTTTAGGGTTCTTAAAAGAGTTTAGAATAATATAATAGTCTATATAAGAGGTAAACTTTTTTATATAGAATAAGATTATATTCTAAACTAAAGAGAAAGAAAAGAAGAAAAAGACCCTATAGGAGGTATAAGGTTCTTTATATATAGTAAGGGATTTTTAGGGGGTCTAGAGAAATCCGTATAATTCTATAAGCCTAGACCTAGGTCTTAGTCTAATAGAAGAGGCTAGTAATATATCTCGGTATTTAGGCGCAGGGTTTCCCTATACTAGGGTTCCGGAATATACTATTATCGATTACTAGTTCGATAGTTAAATTACTAAATCGAAAATAAGTTCTTTAGAACGCTTAAGTTCTCCTAGTTCTAGAGGTAGTATATTCTTATCGATCTAACTAGTATTCGTAGAGCTAGACGGCGGCGAAGATAACGGGGTCTACGTATAGGGCTGCTTGCGATTGGCGAGGGTATGGCCGAGGCTTTAGGAGGGTCTTAACCCTTTACAAGTACCCCTACCTTATTTTAACGATATATAAATTATACTTTTCGCAAATATCTCGATATCTTCTACTCCGCCTATTTAGACGATATTATTATCTATTCTAATAGATCTAAAGAAGATTACTATTAAAAAGTCTATTCTATAATCTCGAAACTCTCCGAGGCTAGTATATAGTTAGATTTCTCTAAATCTAGTTTTAAAACCCTAGAAGTTAAATATCTAGGTTTTATAATCGAATCCGGGGTAAGTATAAAAACCGACCCCGAAAAGATAAAAGCTATTTAAGAATAAGAACCCCTAAAAACTATAAAAAGTATACGAGGTTTTTTAGGATTCGCGAACTATTATAAGGTCTTTATTAAAGACTTTTTAGATATTACTAGACCTTTTATAAATCTAATTAAAAAGAATACCTTTTTTAAGTAGAATATAGATTACTAGAATACTTTTAAGAACTTTAAAGAAGCCTTTATCGATTCCGAGACCCTAGTTAACTAGGATCCTTTTAGGCTTATAGCCGTAGAAGCGGATACCTCCGGTTATACTTTAAGAGGTATACTTATATAATAAGACCCCGAAAACCTCTTTTAGAGATTTATAGGATACTATTTAAAAAAGCTATCCCCTACTAAAATTAATTACCCTATATACGATAAAGAACTTCTATTTATTATATTATATATTAGAGAGTAGTATTCCGAGTTTAAAAGTATAAACTTTATAATCTATATAAATTACTAGAACCTAATCTATATCTAGGCCCGGTAATATCTATCCGAATAATAGATATAGTAAGGAGAAGAACTATCCGAATTTAAGTTTAAACTTATCTACCGGCCTAGTACTATATAAATCTCTTCCGACGCCCTCTCTAGAAGAGATTAAGATCTACTAAAAAATACTTTTAATAATAGAATATCCGGTAGAACTTTTTAACTATTTTCTAATTTTTCTAATACTTTAGAAAGATTAGAAATAAAAATTAAAGCTATATAGATATCCGATAGTAACTCCGGATTTAAAAATAAGCTTCTTTTTATCTCTAAACTCGCCGACCCCCCTAAGACCCCTTTCGAAGACCTAGAACTATCGAATCTATAGTTAAAAAGTCTAGAAAAGAACCCTAAATACTAGAAGAATCGGTAAGCTATTTATAAAAGTAACCGGTAATTTCCTACTAGTTAAAGTTTATTAGTATCTATATCCGAGTATTCTATCGATATAGAGAACTATTTAATATAAAGAGACCGAATCTAAATACCTTTTTTCGAGCCTTTTAGAACTAAGATTATCTAGCGAATCTATAACTCCCCTACTACTAGTTACCCCGGTAGAGAAGTTATAAGAGATCTAGTTTCTAAGTACTATATATAGCTAGGTCTATCCTCTAATATACGTCGTTTTATATAGAATTACTAGATCTATTCGTAAAGTAAAATCTAAAGAGATTAGAAAAAAGGTCTTCTAAAACCCCTACTTATTCCGGAACGATCCTAATAAGAATTATCTATAGATTTTATAGTAGACTTCCCTAAAACCCCTAATAGGTTTATTATTCTAGTAGTTATAGATAGATTTATAAAAAACCCTATATTTATACTAATAAAAACGATAGAAGCCCTAGATATCGCTTATATTTTCTTATAGTATATCTACGTATAGTATAGACTCCCCTATACTATAGTTTCTAATAGTAGACTTTAGTTTACTAGTTTATTCTAAAAAGAGGTTTACTAGTCTCTAGGAATTTAGAAATATTTATCTATAGCCTTCTATCCCTAAACTAATAGATCTACGGAATATTTAAATATAGAACTAGAGGTTTACTTATAGATCTTCTACTCGTTTAATTAGGATAACTAGGATATACTACTACCTAGTACGATACTCGTTTTTAATAACTAAAAATCTATATATACTAGATTCTCCTTATTCTTCTTAAGCTATAGATACTACTTCGAAACCCTAGAACCTAATATAAGGTCTTCTACTAGATCTACTATCTCCTTAGCCGAAAAGGGGTATAAATAAGTTAGAAAACTAAGAGATTACTACGATTTAGTAGTAGTAGCGATAGTAGATATTTAAAAAACTTAAAAGAAATACGCGAACCGGTTATAATAGGCCTTAGAATCCTATAAGATAAGGGATAAAATTCTACTATATTTAAAGAATATTAGGACTATTAGACCCTCGAAGAAACTAGATTAAATAGCCCTATTATATAGGGTTATAGGTCTAGTAGGATCTTATACTATCCGACTAAATACCCCCCCTAGAATCTACCCCGTTTTCTACGTAGACCTTCTACGCCGAGTTTCCGAAGACCTACTTCTATTCTAAGATATAGCCTACCTAGAACTACCCTTTATCTAACTATTAAAAGCCTCTAATAACTATATCGAAAAGGAGTAGGTTATAGAAAAGATCTTATAGTACTACTAATTTAGAAATAGCTATTTTAGTATTCTAATTAAGTAGAAAAATTACGTAGAACCTACTAAAAAACCTTTAAAAGACTTTCTAAATACCGAAGCTCTAGAAGTCTATAAATCTAGTTTTTTAGAAGTTCCGTAGGCTATAAAACCCTAGAAAAAAGGGGGGAGAGGGGGGCTAATATAAAGGGTTAAAACCCTTCTAAAGCCTCGGCTATACCCTTACTAAATCGTAAATAGCCTTATATATAGACCTTATTATTTTTACCGCTATCTAGCTCTACGAATACTAGTTAAATCGATAAGAAAATACTACCTCTAGAACTAGGAGAATTTAAATATTCTAAAGAATTTACTTTTAATTTAGTAATTTAACTATTAAACTAGTAATCGATAGTAGTATATTCTAGAACCCTAATATAGGGAAACCCTACGCCTAAATACCGAGATATATTACTAGCCTCTTCTATTAGACTAAGACCTAGGTCTAGGCCTATAGAACTATACGGATTTCTCCGGACCCTTTAAAGGCCCCTCGCTATATATAAAGAACCTTACGCCTCTTATAGGGTCTCTTTCTTCCTTTCCTTCTCTTTAGTTTAGAATACAATCTCATTCTACGTAAAAAGGTTCACCTCTTACGTAGACCGTTATATCCGGTACTAGAGAGGCTAGAGGGGCCTTAAGGGCTTCTTAGAGTTAATTCTAAAGATTCCGGATAACTCTTCCTATATAGCTTACGAGGCGGCTATCCTATTTATATTAGCCTCTAAGTAGGCTAGATACTAGGCTTAGGGGTCCTAGGGATCTATCGTAAGGTCTCGGGGGTTTCTAGAGTTCTAGAGTTCTAGGATTCTTAAAAGTCTTAAATCGTAGAGTCCTTGTTAAAATAATAACCTATCGTAAAGTATACTCTATTTCCTAGGAAATTCTACTAAACGGAGAGTTCTAATCTTAGAACGCGAAAAAGAAGATCTTAGAAGAGTCCTAGGAACGAAGAGGGGTTCTAAGAAGCTCGTAAAGTTCTAGGGGGTCTAGAAGTCGTCTAGGGCTTTTCGTAGAGAGTCTAGGAGCCTAGATATTATCTAGGACTTTTCCTAGAGGTTCTAGGGGCCTAGATATCGTCTAGGACTTTTTAAGGTACTTAAAAGAGTTTAGAATAATATATCGGTCTATATAAGAGGTAAACCTTTTTACGTAGAATAAGATTATATTTTAAACTAAAGAGAATAAAAAGAAGAAGGAGACCCTATAAAAGGCGTAGGGTTCTTTATATATAGCGAAGAACCCCTAGGGGGTCCGGAGAAGTCCGTACGGTTCTATAAGCCTAGACCTAGGTCTAAGTTCGATAGAAGAGGCTAGTTCGCTACTATCGAAAGACGGAATTTACTACTATCGATTATTAGCTTTAATAGTTAAGCTATAAGGTTAAAAGTAGGTTCGTTAGAGAGCTTAAGTTCTTCCGGTTCTAGGGGTAGTATTCTTTTATCGATCTAACTAGTATTCGTAGAGAGTACCGGGTAATATTAAAAGGACCACGTGACTAATAACTAATCTACGTATAGGGCTGCGTATAATTGGCGAGGGCGTGGCCGAGGCTTTAGAAGGGTCTTAACCCTTTACAATACGAATTTCGAATAGAGGTAATCTTATACGCTAGAAAACGACGGAACAAATATATCGTATAAATAAAATAAGTAAATTACGAAACCCCTAGTCCTATAAGCTTAGAGAATATCGAAAGTACTATAGCCTTAAATAACTAGGAGGCGAAGTAGAGGAGTATCTAGTAAAATAATAGACTAAAGAGTGTTATTTAATAAGAACTAGGCGCTTAAAAGTACGATAGAAGAGATTTAATACTATAGAAAGAAGAGAGAAAAAGAGGGGGTAATATTATAAGGTAAGACCTATTAGACCTAAAAGGTCGTATTATAGCTATATAACTATATTATAAGCTAGGAAGCCCTACTTTAGATCCTACGAGAGCTTCGTTTTAGCTTACTCTCGTTATCTAATTAATAAAAGTCTATTGGTACCCTAAACTGCTATTTGCAGCGCGTTGCCGTCAACAGTTAATTCCTAGGGGAAATATAAGGATATTATATTATTAATAGATTATATATTTATTTAGGGCTTTATATAGTAATAAGTAGAACTAGTTAGTACTAGCTAGGACTAACGTCGTAGTTATAGTAGGCCTCCTAGATAAATATCTACCGCGATAAAAGAATTTTATAGTAGACCTAATTAAGTAACTATTTAACGATATATCTAGTAATAGGGTTTAGGATTATCCGGGCCCTATAACCAGCAGCTGCTGCTTCCTAAAATCTTACACTATAGCCTAATAGGGTTTAACCCCGCCTGAATTTATCTATAACCGGTCTCTCTAAACCAGGTCATCATAGTATCCTAAGTAAATATTATTCTATTAGTTATTAGCTTATAACACTAATAGTTGTATTAGGTCGTCTATCTAAATATTCAAGTAGAGACGAACTGAGCAGTGGATGCGGAGCCACGTCGAGCGGAAGGGGAAAAGACACTTATGAAGCATTTCGTCAACGACGTGCCAGGTAGATTGAATGGTTAAGCGACAAGAATCATGACACCCACCAGTTGTTGAACTTTCTTTAATAGCACTAGTAATCAATACAGGATAGTCTCAGTTCATAATGCACCTAAATACGTACCTAGTAGTAAACGAGTAGCCTAAGTAATCGCTATATCGTCAATGAGACATTATCGAGCAAGTATTCAGATCTTGGTACTTTGTATTGCTGTGGTAGCTACCTATGGTCAGAACTTTGCGGCATTTTCCAGGACGATAGCCTTCCAACCCTCTGCAAGGTCTTTCCTTTGGTCGCGCGGTGCCACTTCAGTGATAGCACGCAGGAAGTCAGCCACCTTTTGCATGCTTTCTTGCAGCGGCGAGGAGTAGGCTGCGTCATCCAGAATCCCTACGCCTCTCTCCCGGCAGCGAGTCTGGAATAGATCAAGCAGTCTGTGTTTCTCATCGGCCGAACCGTCGTCGTCGCGGGCATTCCACAAAAACGCTCGACGAGGATTCCACTTGGTGAAAGGAACAACGCCGGAGAACTCCCAGTCGAGTATGGCCGTGATAGTGCCGGAGGAGACGTCGTAGAGTATATTGGCGAAGTGCAGGTCCTTGTGTGCTAGCCTGAGTTTGACGTTGTTCAGTTCCTCAGTATGACTAGGTAGAGCTTTCACAAATCGTTCCAATTGCGGGACAATGTCACGCATGAAGGCAAGTTTGTCGTTGATTTGTATGAGATGGATGTAAGTGTGTACCTGCGCGGATACTAGATCGATATATGTCGGATACGGACCTTTCAGATTGAGGCTGTCTAGTGTTTCACCCTGCGGCCAGAGCTTTTCCAAGTCAGGCGCTTGCCAGAAGGTCTCATCTACCATGCGGCCGACCCGGACAAGGCCCTGACTGTTTAACTCTAGGCCACCGATGGCCGCAAACTCGTGTGCATGGAGCTGCGAAAGGAAGTCGATTAGTTCGTCTAGGATGTGGGTGATCTGATCCGGACTGAGGGACTGGTAGATGTCGCTTAGCGTCTGGCCGGGGACATGGGACATGAGGGTATATTCATGGCCGATCGGGTTGTCGGTCGTGCTATCGTGCGCCAGCAGCTTGGGGATAGGAATCTCTGTGTTATTGGATAGCCAGGTCATGATAGCAACCTCATTGTTAGTCTTGATGATCGGCAAATGGTTGCCAGAGACACGAAGGACCAGGTCGGTATCTGTTGCCTTGCTGTTTGCGGGGATGGAAATAAGGTAAATGGCGTGGTACTGAGCAGTGGCGGTCGCCCGGACAACTTTGGTCGGTCGGGATAGGCCTACTGACTCTAGGAGCTGGTGTATCGAGCCATCCGAAATGTTTTGCGGGAGGTGATTGGCTGGAGTAGCCATGGCGGTTTTTGAATGTGAGTTTATAATTGACTGAGGGCCTTGGGGTAGATTCGCGGAATATGTTCGAGAAAGTAAGGTTCGGCTACTTCGTCGAATTTTTAATAGCCCTACCCCGAATATAGTCGGGTAGAGAAGATATACGTAGATACCCTAGGCGTATATATTTTATTTTATTATATTTTTTTATAATTAAAGATTCGTATAGCCGGATAGATTTTATACCTATCCGAGCTATATACTACGATAAAAAAATATAGTAAGATATAATACCTTTTATCTTTAAAGTTTAATAACTAGTATAAATTTAAAAAAATTTCGTAATAAACTTTCGTAGTTATACTAAAAAAAGCTAAGCCCTAAAAAACTAGAACTTGATTTATATCCGAAAATCTCCCCGTACTTTACCGAGTAAGTTATACGAAAAACTCTATTACTACCGGCTATAGGAGGAGCCCTTATTTATCACGGTCTGAACCGGCGTAGGTGTATAGTAGAGCTACGTAGGGAGTAGCTAGGTATACGTAAGAAGAGGTAGTCGAGATTACGTATCTATTATTCTCTAACCTTACGGTCTAGTCTAACTTAACAGGAATAATATTCTTAAGAAAAGGAGAGTTTCCTACGCGTCGTAGCCCCCTTTTTAGCCCTCTTTTCCTATATATTACCCTTTATATTAGATTACGTATCCCGTCCTATCCCTCGCGTTGGGTTATATATTATATCTTTAAGTCGTATTATATTTACTAAAGTCTTCTATATTACTATACTTTTAGCTATAATAGGATACTACCTTCTCTATATAGCTATCCTAGTTATATAATAGCCCTTCCTCCTATATATCCTATTATAGGTTCTATATAGGCGTATATATATATATATATATATATTAGGTAAAGGTATAACTCGCCTATTATAGCGGTTATTAGCCTATACCGAATATAAAAAAAGCTCGTCTTCCCTATTATTATATACGAGGCTATCTTTTAAAGTAACTTCTCTAGTAGTTAAGGTATTTCCTATATATAGAGAGAGTAAATTTATAATAACCTAATAAGGGTTATAACCCCCTTAATAATAATACTATCCTAATAACTATATAAAAGTAATCCTATTCTTCCTACGCTAGGAGACCTTCCTCCTAGTTATAGTTATATATAGCGTATTATATATCTAGGGGCTAGTAAATACGGTATAATAGAAGGTTCGTAGCCTTCGTGATGCGATAGATATACATGCGTGTAGGCGTAACCGCCCTGTTTATAATAAACTAGTTTAGGTGTCGTGAAATATAATATAAATTCTATATCTCCTCCTATTATATACCGGGAATATATAATCTATATAGAATATTATAAGATCTTACCTAATAATACCTAGATCTAGTTTAGATCTAAAAGGATCCGGCTAGATCTAGGTTAGCCTAGGCCTAATCCTTACTAATCTACTTAGATTATACTATACTCTATATAGATTAACTAATCTATATAGTTATAGTACGAGATTATAATTATAATAGATTTATATTCTATTAATTACTTTATTACGAAAGAAAATAATGCGATAGATACATATGCGTGCAGGCGTAACCGCCCTTATCACAATAAACTAGTATAGGTATCGTGAAATATAATATAAATTCTATATCCTCCCTCTTCCTATACTAGATTCTAGCTCTAACTATATAATTTTAACCCTAATTACGTAGGATATTCCCTAAGAGAGGGTAATTAGGTTCGTTAGATATATAATTAGACTAGATCACCTATAATTAGGCGTAATTAGGCCTAATTATACTCGATTAGCCCTAATTATACTCGATTAGACCTAATTATACTCGATTAAGCCTAATTATACTCGATTAGGCTTAATTAGACGTGATCGAGCCTATTCTAACTAATTTATATAAATATAATATAAGAAGTTAGAAGAAATACTAGATATAATTTACTTAAGTTATATCTAAATTTACTTAGATTAATTTTAATTTAAGCGAACTTATAAAGGAATAGTATACTTATTTTATTATATTATTAAATTACCCCTCGAATAAAGAAAATAGGTAGTCTTCGGCGTACTTATACCGTATTTAAGAATATTATTTTATTTAAGCCCCTATTACCTTAGTTCTAGGCTTCTCTATCCTAGCCCGGCTTTTTATTATCTACTAACTAGTCCTCGAATAATATCTTCTTAAACTCGTCGTATTTTTCTATTACGAATACTAAATAGATTTTAGTATTTTCTATTATTATCTTAGTATATAGTTTATAATAGGTCTATTTATCCTACTAATAAAGCTAATTTAAGTTTCCGATCCGTCTACTATATTTAAATAATACTCCTAGTCGTTTAATTATAAATCCCTCCTCTTAATCTTTAATTAGAACTTAAGCCTCGTTAATCTCGGCTTTAGATAAGTTAAATAATTTAGTTTTATATATTTTAATCTAGTATATACTCGGCTTAATATTAATAGCTTAGAAGATAAATATAAAAAGTATATAATATAAATACTTAAGGACTTATTTATACTTATTAATCCTAGGATAGAGGATTATAAGTTTTATATCTACTAGGGCTTAAGTATTATCCTAAAACTTAAATAGAATATATTTATTCCTTTACTAGATATATAATAATTAAAAATTATTTAACTTTTAGATCTTATTATTAAAGGCGGAGTACTAGATATAATATACCCGGGCCGCCTAGAAGGCTATTATAAATATATCCGATTAAGGTATTTTATTACTATTAAAAACTCTTAAAGCCTTATATAAGCCTAATATCTAATTAGGTATAGGGGTAGTAGTATCTCTAGGCTATTTACGGGATAGTTCCTCTTTAAGAGGTATATAATCGGTTCTAATAGTAAAGTATCTATTAGGATCTACGTAGAACCTTCGGATAGCTATAGCTTCCGATTATATATTTAATAGGGTCCCTACTACTTATATAAGCTTATTATATAGTAGGCTTTCGGATATACTAGGATTATTTCTACCGAATTTAAATAAATATTCTACTACTATATTTAAACTTATAATAAATTATTTTATATTATTTTAACTATAATATTAGTATATTATTAAACCCCGGTCGCCGGGAGTAGAAGTACTTATTAGTATCTAGCCCTAGAACCCCGACTATATCTAAGTTTATTTAAAGTAATTCTTTAAGTATTTAGTAATACGACTTTATCCGTTTTAATTAGGGTTAATATTAGCTAGAACGCGTAATAAGATATTAAGAGTAGTTTTAGTAGGGTATTATAGAACTTTTCCCGGGTTCTCTTATTTATTATTAGGGTAATTATTTCTACTTTAAACTTCTAATAATATATTACTTTAATAGCCTTTACGATCTTCTAGATAAATTAGCCTTTTCTCTCGAAGATAATTTTAACTTATTCTTTTATATAATAGTATAGTTATATTATCTTTACTAAGAATATAATTTTATTAGATATATCGATATCGTAATTTACCTACTTATTTTTCTAGAATACTACTCGGACTTTATCTAATATATATTACGATTTATTAATAACTATTATATAAATTTTATAATTTAAGACTATAGTAGATATAAAGGCTTCTTTATTTCTATAGTATAAATAGCCTAGCTAGTATATATATTTAGGGAACTTAATAAAAATACTTAATTTTAATACTATTATAAAAAATAAGTTATAAAATAGACTAGTACTTTATATTATAAGAACGATATAAAAACTAATTATATTTATAACTAGAGAATTATTAGAACGTATTTAATTAAATTAATAATAGGCTTAAGCTCTTATATACGAGAAGACGGATATAAGATATAGCTCAGCTTATAAATAATAGTTAAAGATATATTCTTAGTTTAGTTCTAAATAGTTACGAGCCTAACTAGTATTTCTAATAATATTATATAATAATCGTAAAGTATCGGAGAAAAGATAATAGAACTTAGCTAAAATAGATAAAAAGATAATAACTAAAGAAACTTATCGATAATATTAATATACTAAAGTAGTAATATAATAAACGAGTTCTAGGTTATAAGGATATTACGATATAGTAGTACTTAGTAAATATTAGTATATTCTAAATTCTTTTATTACTATAGTAAAAGTTTTAGTATAGTTCTTTCTTACCTAAGTAAGAGCGTTCTAGTACTTTCCTTACCTAATTTATTTTAATTCGAATACGTAATAGGATTATTTTATTAGAATTTTCTTTTCTAACTATATTCTTAGTTTTTTCTTTTTATCTACTATTTTTATTTTTCCTCTATATTCTTTTATAGTACTATTAATTAATATATTCTTAACTACTACCTACTCCGGATATATCCGACTAATATCCTCCTCTTATATCCTTCTCTATACTTCTCTTCCTTATACGAATTCGTTCTTTAACTTCTCCGTTATTAACTCGACGGTAGCTGTAAAGGGTTAAGACCCCCTAAAAGCCTCGGCTATACCCTCGCTAATCGCAAGTAGCCCTATACGTAGACTAGTCACCTAATACCCCGTTATCTTCGCCGCCGTCTAACTCTACGAATACTAGTTAAATCGATAAAAAAATACTACCTATAGGACTAGGAGAACTTAAATATTCTAAAGAACTTACTTTCGATTAAGTAGTTTAATTATCGAACTAGTAAATCGACGGTAGCGTATTCCGGAACCCTAGTATAGGGAACCCCGAGATATATTATTAGCCTCTTCTATTAGACTAAGACCTAGGTCTAGGCCTATAGAACTATACGGACTTCTCCGGACCTTTTAAAAGTTTTTTACTATATATATAAAACCCTACGCCTCCTATAGGGTCTCCTTCTTCTTTCCCTTCTCTTTAGTTTAGAATATAATCTTATTCTATATAAAAAGGTTTACCTTTTATATAGACCGTTATATTATTTTAAACTCTTTTAAGAACCCTAAAAAGCCCTAGACGATATCTAGGCCCCTAAAACCTCTAGAAAAAGTCCTAGACGATATCTAGGCTTTTAGACTTTCTACGAAAAGTCCTAGACGACTTTTAGGCCCCCCTCGAACTTCACGAACTTCCTAGAACCCCTCCTCGTTCTTAGAACTCTTCTAAGTCCTTCTTTTTCGCGTTCAAAGATTATATCATGGACTAGCACGAGTGTAGTATAGTAGATGGTACTAGCTGGCTATATAAGGGATGAAAAAGGTCTTAGATAAAGCCTATAAGCTAGGGATATAGTCTAAGGGGGGATAAAGGAGGTAGCTAGGAGGTACGCGCCTATATAAGGATAGAAGGGAAACCTACTAGAAAAAGGGGAGCTAGCTCCTCGTAAAAGTTATACTACTATTATTATAATAGAAGCTTTAATTAACTATACGCGATCTATACTATATCTATACTTATTATAGACTAGTATAAGTATAGTATAGTAGATAGTACTAGCTGGCTATATAAGGGATAAAAAGGGTCTTATATAAAGCCTATAAGCTAGGGATATAGTCTAAGGGGGATAAAGGAGGTAGCTAGGAGGTATGCGCCTATATAAGGATAGAAGGGGAACCTACTAGAAAAAGGGGATCTAACTCTTTATAAAAGTTATACTACTATTATTATAATAAAAGCTTTAATTAACTATATGCGATCTATACCGTATCCGTACTTTATCTATAATACGTTTATATACTAGGATTACGACGCCTTTACTCTCTAACTTACGTACCCCAATCGCTGAAAGGCCTGACAATACTTTATCTACGATACGTTTATATACTAGGATTACGACGCCTTTACTCTTTAACTTATATACCCTAATCGCTAAAAGGCCTAATAGAATAACCTTTATCTTCCTATAGACTAATAGGCCTTAGGGACCGGAGACGTCGTAAGAATACCGTAAAGATACGCCTATAACTATAAGCTATATAACCGATTATACCTTACGTATAATAATCCGATATTTAATTATACTTTACGTATAATAATCGGATATTCGATTATACTTTACGTATAATAAGCTAAGATAATTACTACTTATAGCTACTCGGTCGCCTTATAAGATAAAGAAGAGAGAGGATAATAAGTAGAATAAAATAGAGGTTCTCCTATTTAAGAAGAGACCGAATCGGTTATTACGCCCTATAGACCCCCCCCTTTTTCTCCTCTCCTTTTAGATCTATTAGTACTCTTAAAAGAAGTAGTAGAAGAATAATATTATAAATATACTATAATAGTAATAGAAAAATACTAATATTAACTAAATAATAATATTATAATTTTTAACCTATTTACCTAGTTTAAGATCTAGAAAGAGGTAAATTAAAATACGTATATTATATAAATAGCTTAGAAAAAGGAGGATAAGCCCTAAGTACCTAATAAGACTTATACGATAATTCTATAGACGAGTTTACTTATAAAAATTAAAAAGAACTTAGAGGAGAATAAGAATACCTTCTTATAGTAGTTATATTATACTATTAGTTTATATAAAATTAAAGACGATATCGAGAAAGTAATACTAAAGTAAACTAATTTTAAGAAATAAACTAGAACTTATTAAATTATATATATCGCTAGTACTTATAATAACTAGATATTTAGGGTTACCTAGAACGATTTCCTAAGGTTCTTAGACTCGGAACTAACCTTACTTTACTTATATAGTAGAGATATTATAGTAGTATTAATAGACTAGCGGTAATAAGAATATAAGCTACTAATTACCTTAATTTATAATATTCTAAGAATTAAAGCTAAGACTTTATAAGAACTCTTTAAACCTTTCTAGGTATTTATTATCTACTATATAACTAATAAAAAAGGTAAGAAGATTATTATCCCTAAAGCTAGTTTAACTCCCCCTACCCTCTAAGAGCTAAAAAACTTTACTTTAGCCGAGGAAAAACCCTTATAGTAAACCTACTATTTAAGGGATAATAGGTATAAGAACGATCGTAATAGGGACTTAAAGTATAAAGGTATTAAGAGACTTTATAATATACTAGAAGGCCTATTTATAAACTTTTTAGAAACTTAGAAAGATAATATAACTAATAAATAGCCTTATCCTAGTTATACTATAAATATACCTTAGGGGTATAAGGTAAGGAAAGACTCTTCTATACTTAAGTATTATAAATATAAGCTCGTAGGCTATATAAGATTCTAATATATAGCTTTAAACTATACCTAGTATAGTAGAGGGTTTTATACGACTAAAAACTATAACCTACCCCTTTTTCTAGCCGAAATAGCTATATAAGAGAAGTTAAATAATAATAGAATACCGATAGCTAGAACTAGACCTTAGGATAAAGCCCGACGACTTATCTTTACGAAAAAAGGACTTATTATACCTATTATTATAAAAGTACGATATTAGTAGGAAAATATAAGTACTCTTCTAGATATAAGGGTTAAACTATAAACTATAATCGATAAAATTTAGTAGAAGAAGAGAGGTAGGGCTATACTTATTTTTATAAGAGATATAATTAATACCCTAGTAGCCTAAAGAGATATAAAAATAAGAGGAAGAGTAAATAGGAGGAAGAGTAACTACTATTATAAAAATTATAGATTCGGAAGGAAAAACCTAGACTTTTAGTTACGATACGATTATTACGAAGATCTACGATCCTAAGTACTAGATAATAATCGGGCTAGATTAGCTAATAAAAGTAGACCCCGATATACGCTTCTCGACGGGCTAGTAGTATTATTACTTTTTAAAAAAAGGATAAAATAGTATTAAATTAATTTCTATTTTAGAGGAAATATAATATACTAGAAATACTATAATAGCTTATATATACCTATAATATATAAAGTTACTTTTAAAATAACCTCCTATTATTACCCTTATATAAAGGTAAGACCTTCTAAGTATAGTAGTATATTAGGTAATTAGTATATTATTAGAGTATTTATAGAATATAATAATTAAATTCGCCTATATACTCGATTACGATAAAAATAAGGATATTATAGTTATACTATAAGAGCGCCCTAACTAGTAGATTAATAAAGAAGAAAAGTTCCTAGACGTAGAGGCTATAGATAGATTACCCCTACTAGGCGGAAAAACCTATATAATCGACTTAAAAAACTTACCCCTTAAGTATACCCTTATCTACCTACTATATAAGAAAGAGTTAAAGACTTTTAAAGATTATATAGAATAAGCTCTAGACCTAGGATAGATTCGTAGAAATAATAGTCCTCTAAAAACCCCTATTCTTTTTATACTAAAAAAAGGAGGTACCTTATAGCTTTATATAGATTACTATAAACTTAATACGGTTACGAAGAAAGATCGTACGCCTTTTCCGCTAATTAATAATATCCTTAAACGCCTAAAGGCTAAGGTCTTCTCGAAACTAGACCTTAAGAACGTATATTATAAGATACGTATTCGCGAAAGCGATAAGTAGAAGATAGTATAGAGATATTAATACGGATATTTTAAATATATAGTAATACTATTCGGGCTTATAAATACGCCCGGTACGTTCTAAAATTATATAAAAGATATCCTAAAAGACTTTATAAATACTTATTATATTATATATATAGACGGTATACTTATCTATAGTAATATACTAGATAAATATATTAATTATATTAAAACGATCGTTAAAGCTCTTTAAGGCGCTAGCCTCTATAGGAACTTTAAAAAGTATAAGTTTAAGATTAACGAAGTAGGTTATCTTAGTTAGGTCGTAGGCGTTAGGGGAATTAGTATAGATCCTATAAGGGTTAAGGAGATACTCGATTAGCCTAAGCCTCGATTAGTATAAGATATT